>PVIC010005332.1:38023-58550 GCA_004025085.1 Thryonomys swinderianus
GGGATCAAACTCAGGACCTTGCGCTTGCGAGGCAGGCACTGGAACCACTGAGCTAACCCTCCGGCCCACAATCAGTGTTTTTAATTTGCAGTACAATGTTCAATAAATCTCATGAGATACACAATCATTTATAAAATAGGCTTCTTGTTGGATGATTTTGAACATCAGTAAGCTAATGTAAATGTTTGAACCACATTTAAGGTAGGTTAGACTAAGCCACAGTATTTGGCAGAGTAGATGTAGTAAATGCTTCTTTGAGTCATGGTACTTTCAGTTTACGTACAGGTTTATTGGGATGCAGCCCACTGCAAACTCAGGGCCATCTGTGGAAGAGACTTGAGTGTTTCGTGTGAATGTGGCCTCATGCATTGTCTCTATTGAATTTCTTTTTTGTATCTCTCACTGCTTTAAGGACTGAGATTCACAGCTGGAAAAAAACAAACTCTTGCTCTCTCGGACCTGGTATTTTTAGAAGGAGAGGGAAAAAATAAATAAACGCATAAAACCAGGATAGTAATAGGAAGTGAGAGTGTTATGTTGAAAACCAATAGAGTTGTTTCAGTGGAGAACGACTTGGAGGAGGTCGTGGTTTAGGCTGGGGGTTTAATGAGGAGGCCATGTGGAAACTTGGATGATGCAAGAGAACAAGCTGAATAAAAGAAGCAGAATGGGAACAATTTTTTTTTTTTGATACAGGGTCTCACTTTGTAGTTCAGGCTGGCCCTGAGCTCACTATGTAGCCCAGGCAAGCTTCGAACTCAGCAATCCTCCTGCCTCTGCCTCCTGAATGCTGGGATTACAGGCTTGAGGCACCAAGCCCAGCATTTGTGGTATGTGGTACTGATTGCTGATGGGTGTGAGTCACCATGCCTGGTATTGTTGTATGTGGTTACCAGGGATTGAACCAGGGACCTTGTGCTTGTGAGGCAGGCACTGGAACTACTGAGCTAATCTCCAGCCCAGGCTTTTTTTTAGAGGTTGGAGAGAATGTTGGTATAGCTGAGGTACAGTAATAGAGAAAACTAAAACAAAAAGAACTAAAAGAAGAAAAGTGGGAATGTGAGAAGCAGTGGATGATTCCAGGAGTATAGGGAAAAGAAGTCATGGATGGCAGCTGTGCAGCCACCTCAGAAAACACTTGGTCCAAATGAAAACAGGAGGGTTTAGGCCAGATAAAGAACATCCAGAACAGGGATGGTGAACTTTCAGAGCTTTTAATGATGTGAATAGCTGGTCCTCCAGGTGTGTCATGGGTTCACCACCATTGGTCTAGGATAAGAGAGGATGTTCCAGGGCATACAGGAAGTGATGGTGAACTTGGGAGAGTTGGATAAGATGGATGTGTATTTTTTAGTTTACCCAGGAAACAGAAAGGTGGTAGATGTTACAGAAAACATAAACATTTTCTAAGAAATTCATAATTCAAAGATAACATAAAGGGAAATGTGGCATGGTTCAGAGAAGATGACAGTTTAAAAAAGTAGGTTACTCTTGATCTTGGCACACAAAACAATCACTTGTGTTACCAGGTTTAGTGATACATGGTCCAGTTGCTGCTAAGTTTATTTTGAAACAACTTTATTAAGATATCATTGACATAAAAATTTTATAAGTTTAAGGTGCACAACTTGATGTTTAGATATACATACACATTTTTGACATGATCACCATAAGTAAATTAACATATCCATTATCTCTAACAGTTACCATTGTGTGTGCATGAATTTGTGTGTGTGTGTGTGTGTGTGTGTGTGGTGCATTCAGTTTTTAACAAGAACAATAATACTTCTTAGTGCTCTACTGGGTAATATTTATGCAACATCAGTAGTATTGTAGATCTGACTTCTGAGTTTAACACTTCAGGTTTAGTCTATATGGACAAAGCAAAAAGTATCCAAAGATAGTTGAGGAAGATGCTAAACACTACAAACTGTGGTTCCGTGGAGTTCTGGAGGTCCACATGGCTGGTGGAGACTGGGAGAACCACACCTTTGACATGCGATCATTTTCCCATTGTAGGTAGAAAGTCTAAGGGGTGAAAGTTTGGAGTACTAAAATTTAAATTCTTTGATATGTTTTAAAGCTTTCCAAACTCCCTATATCATTTTTATAACCTTACTTTATAAAAAGTTCTTTAAACGCAAGATGTGGATCACTCCTGTAATCCCAGCACTCGGGAGGCAGAGCCACAAGGATTGTTGTGAGTTCAAGGCTTGCCTGGGCTTCATCCACCATGCCTGGCACTGTGGTATGTGGTACTGATTGCTGGTGGGCGTGAGTCACCAGGCCTGGTATTGTTGTATGTGGTTACCAGGGATCAAACCAGGGACCTTGCACTTGTGAGACAGGTGCCAGAACCACTGAGCTAAATCTCTGGCCCTAGTTCTTTTATTCTACTATGGTTATAGAACATTTCCTACATTCTATATGCCACACATTGAAGAAGAAGTGGAGAACAGGAGAAATCTCCATCCTCATGTGATTATATTCCAGGAGCACTGTGTCTTTATATAAGTACCAAAGAGACATAAATTAAAGAAATGGGGCTTTAGTTACAGATTAGACTTGTCCAGCAGCAGTTGGTTTTGTTGCTCCATGTATAATGATGACCCTGAATCTGTCCTCAATCTCAGTCTGGTTCTTAAGCACCGGCTCTGCATGTCGAGAGGCTTAGTGGGCCCCTCCAAGCCCGATTTTTCTCCAGTACCCTGCAGATCCTCTGGAAACTGCTCCCTCCCTTTCTACCATCTCCTCTTCTTCTCTCACTCTCACAATATAGTCAGTGTCAAGGCTCTACCTCTTGTGTAGACCGAACTCAGCTCCTTTGCTCTAATGTTATTCCCACTGCTCTTTTTTAGTCCTGGTCAGAGTCTCTCCCTTGGATTGCTGCAATATGCCCTTTACTGCTCTCCAGTCCATTTCCCATATGGCAGTCAGACTTGTGGTTCACACAAACAAATAGAGTAATCTCATCAATCTGCCCCAAAGCCTAGAAGAACATCCTAGACTGTTTTATCTAACCTAGAGTATTTTATAATGAACAGAAATGGCTCATAGTTCTGGAAAGCAGGAAGTCCAAGGGCAAGCCTGCAACATCATCTTTTTTGTTGCATCATACTTTGATGGAGGACAGAAGGGCAAGTGTATGAGAGAGTGAACTCATTTTTCGATAAGATCTTTTATAGTTCCCTTAATCCAGTGGAGGCTTCGTGGCCTAGCAAATTCCCACTAGATCTCACCTCTACATTTTCTCACTAGTGACTTAAGTTTCTAAGCTTGCAAATTCTGAAGGACACATTCAAATCATATCAAATGACTTCCCATGATTCTTGGAGAAGGACTATATTCTTTGGCCTGTCTTCCTTAAGTCCCTCACACACATAAGTGCACACACACACGCACATACACATACACACACAATACCCTATGTACATATTTTGTTCTTTGTTTTCCTAGTGTATGTTTTTTTTACATTATTATTGTAGTCAAGGTTTGCAAGGCAATAGATTTAATATAGAACATATAACTTATAGTATTTTTTTTTGGTACTGGGGGATCAAACTTGGGCCCTGTGCTTCCAAGGTAGGTGTGGTACCACTTGAGTTAAATCCCCAGCCCTACTTACAGGATTTAAAAAACAATATTTACCTCAGGCTGGAAGTTTAGCTCAGTGGTTATGGCACCCGCACAGCAAGTGCAAGGTCCTGAGTTTGATCTGCATTAACCACATTCAACCATGCTGGACGCAGTGGCTCATGCCTGTAATCCCAGCACTTGGGAGGCAGAGGCAGGAGGATTGCTAAATTTGAGGTTTGCCTGGTCTCCATAGTGAGCTCAGGGGCAGCCTGAACTACAAAGCAAGACCCTGTCTCGAATAAAATATAATATTCATCCCAAAAGTCAAATGCAAAGCAGTGGAAGAAACTGTTCACACATTAGAGACCTAAAGAATCCAGCTGAGGGTCTGGATCCTATAGCAATGTCCCACAGAAGTCAAGCTAAAGGCCTGGAGCCCAAAGCTTTGTCCTCTATGAGTCTAGCCAGAGGTGTAGACTCTACAGCAATGTCTCATGCAAATCTGTATCAAGGATCTACACCAGCAAGGCCTGAAGACCAGTGGTAGAAGCTAGAAAGGCTGCACTGGGAGGGTAAAAGATTAGTGCACTGGTAGGGTAAAGGCTGAAGGATTTGCATTGGAGCCAGGAACTGATGCTCAAGGTGAAGATCAGAGCCGCCCTGATGAAAACAGCAGCCATTCCTGCAACCACAGGGACCCAAGCTCCTCTGACAACTAGGACACCAAAGCTAAGATCAGGAAAATCAGCTGTAGCAAGCTTCTCCAAGAAAATCAGTAGCAAATGATCTTCCCCTCTAGCTCTCTTTTTATTGGCACCAGTCCTCAGGTGGTCTTCCATGACCAGGACCATGCTGACTCAGTGGAGCTGGGTGTTACAAGTTGACTATTAGTTAATCCACTATAACTATCTACGTGAACCCTCAAGTTTTGACAGTCCTGACATATGAATAACATGGGTTAGTTAGGTTAATGGAAGATTCATGTATCTCTTATTATCTATAGGGTGTGTCCAGGTTGAGGTCCAGATCTCTGCTATAGTGACTTAGTTACAACCAACACTTGGGGGACTGATAGAATTCATAAGTCAAGGTTCCACTGTACTTTGTCAGGTCTTCCTGCCCAGTCCACCTGCTAAACCTATGCTCCTGGCAGGGCATAGTCCCATCCTTAGCACAAGAGACTGCTTGTCTTGATGTTTCTTTGATGGTGTTTAGGATGGAGGGATTCCTGAGTCCTCATCTCTGGGGTCCTATCCTCTTGGTTTAAATCTTGATCCTCCTTTTTTCTTGGGCAAGTTACTTCTTGTGAGACTTCTCAGCACATATGGGTCATGGGAAACTCTCAAGGTTGTTGGAGATATATGATATACCCTGGAGCACCTGGTACTGTGAGACTCTTGATGTCTTGTCTCAATTTAATGTGGCTACCACAGTGTCCTTCCCATGTCCTCTGCTTCCATAGCACCCTTACTTCTTTTTGGTGACACCCACCCACATTGACTGCAGTCCTCTAAGACTACCTGCAGGTGTGGATGTGCTTTACCAGTGTGGAGACCATTGTTCTGTTTCCTACAACATCGCTGATGTTTCCTGCAGTGCTCAGTAACCAGAGGGCTCAGTAAGAAAGGAGTGAATGAGGAATTCATGAGACAGATGCAGAGTTTAGTCCATCTGGCTTGACTTTAGAAGAACATTCTGACCCTGAAAGGCAAAGGACCTTAGGTTGCCTAAGTGGGGCAGTTTTACACCCAGCAAAGCATGTCTCACTCTGTAATTTAGGGAGTCATTAATAGGTATATTGCCCTTTAATGATTCTTTTTTTTTTTTTTGCTTCACCCAGGATTGAACTTGGGCCCTTGTGTATCCGAGGTTGGCATGGTACCACTTGAGGTAAATTCCCAGCCCTGCCCTTTAATGATTCTTAAGAATGTTTCTCAGCCATGTTTCTAACTTTAAAAATGTTAGGAGACACGCCTACATGCATGAATGATGGAGTGCAGAGTGGCTTGGGGTTGGACCTGCAGGGTGCCCTGTGGACCTCAGGGTGATGTGTTCGAAAGGTCTTTCCACTGGTGTGCATGTGCATGTTGTTTACTCATCCTTGTTCTCACAGGAACCTGCACAGCCCGGCCATTCTTCTTCCTGCGGAGTTGCTTCCTACTGAGGCTGTTGAACCTGTGTCAAGGGTGTGTTGTGAGCTCAGGCAGTGATTTGTCCCCTTTAAGAGTGAGATGGCTCTGGGAGTCCCAGGGCTCCCACTGCTCACAACCAGCAGTAGAGCCCAGCTGTCTGCAGCCCCTGGGGGACCTCACTGTGTTTACACGAATGGTCATATGGTAACCTCTTCAGCTCGCAGGCAGGCTGCATGGTTACCTCATCTGCAGCCCAATGACCTCATCCACCTAAAATGTAGCAAGTGCAAGGGGGGGTGGGGTGGGGATCAGAGCAGGGCCAGCCTCTCACTGCAGCCCAGAGAAGCTGTGTTCCACACAGCCTCAGAGAATCTGCCTTAGTTGACCACCTAGGGATTCCACCCATTCAGGAGCCAAGAGACGTGTTATCCAAGATGTGGAGCTGGGAGGTGCGTTTTCAGACTGAGTGTCCACACCTGGGCGGTGTTTGCCTCTCCCCAGGAAGGCCCACTGACCCCAGGCTAGGTACAGTTGCTATCTGCCTTACCAGACTTTTCAGAATCCATCTCTAAAATGAAGGATGCAAAGCACGAACAGGGGAGAGGAAGGCACATGGTCTCTAAGTTGGGGGTGGAAGCATCACTAGATTTTTTTTATTGTTTATCACTTTCTTTGAATTATATTTGCTCTCCCCCTCCAAAAAATATTGCATGTGATGACCAGGAATGTAAAATAAATTACCTTTGCCATAGGCCGCTGGGTTTATTAGCCTCTTTCAAGCTCTTCACAATGTAAAGGACAGGCTGACCTACAGTTGTCTCCTCCTTCCAACAGGCCCTCTCTCTCTCCCTCTCCTTCTCCCTCTCTTCCTCTCTCCCTGCTCTGTGTAACAAGAGCTCTGTTATTTGTACATTTAACAGTTTAACCCTTTCAGCTACTCCAGAGCTCTGTATTCTGTATTCTTTCTGGGATGGCATTAATTTTTTTTCCAGCTTTACTGAGGCATAACTGACAATTAAATATTAAATATTTTATGGCATATAACGTGATGTTTGTGTGTATACATTGTGAAATGATTCCCACAGTCGAGCTAATTAGTGTATCTACCATCTACATATCATTTGTGTGTCTATGTGCATGTGTGTGTTGTGCAGTGAGAGGTTTTAAGATCTATATTCTTAGCAGTTTTTAAGCATACAATACATGGTTATTAATGACATACACTGTGTTGTACTGTGACGTAGATCTTTAGCACTTACTTGTCCTGCCTCACTGAAACTTGATGTTCTTTTTTTTAAAAGTTTTATTTATTTATTTATTTGAGACAGGGTCTTGCTTTGTAGTTCAGGCTGGCCCTGAGTTCACCATGTAGCTCAGGTTAGCCTCGAACTCAGCAATCCTCCTGCCTCTGCCTCCAAAGTCCTGGGAAGGATGTGAGCCACCATGCCCTGGTTTTGTGGTTTGTGGTAGTGATTGCTGGTGGGCGTGAGTCACCAGGCCTGGTATTGTTGCATGTGGTTACCAGGGATCAAGCAAGGGACCTTGAGTTTGCTAGGCAGGTGCCAGAACCACTGAGCGAAATCTGCAGCCCGAAACTTGGTATACTTAGGCAAAGCATTTTACAGTTTAAGGTGGCTAATACATTTTATGTAAATCATGTGTATGTATACATTTATAAAAGAAACAGATGAGAAAACAAACCCAGGAAATAAAAATAGGAAGAGAACATAAAAGTTAAATAGCCCCTGAGTTCTAGCATGTATTTGGATAAGCTTTGCATAGCAAAAAAGACTGTTTAGGGTGACAGTCCATTTAAAGAGCAAGAGTTTATAAACTCACAGCCATCCCCCTGACAGCATGGAAATCACTTAACAGTACAGAGCCCATCACCCTTGTTCTTTAAATGCAGGACAAAACCAGTCAGTAGAGTGACATCTAAGTCCTGTGGGGACAAGCACCAAAGACACGACTCTAATGAAATGAACAGGGGTCATTATTTTGATGGTGTGTTTGCTGGTGGCTCTTCTGTGTGCACTGGACTTATTCTTTCTTAATAGCAAGTCTGGAGCAGCAGTGGAAAGTGTTCAAATGACTCATCCCAAATCTGGGCCCAGGACAACCCCTCTGCACACTGATGGATGCCCCTGTCCACGACTCACTTCTAGCCTGTGCAGAGTCACCTGTGATCCTGGCCAATGGCTTTTCTGAGCAAGGTAAGCACTGTGGAGGACGGGAGCTGTCGGTTTAAACAGTCACAGGCCTCTGTGAGTGTGTGTGTGTGTGTGTGTGCGTGCACGTGCGCGTGTATGAACCGCCTGCTGCACAGTCTGGGCAAGATGGTGTAATATGGGTACTTTACATATCAATGGTGGTGGAGGCTGTTTCCAGATGGCTGTACCTATTTCAAAGCCACCTTTTTATGCAGAAGGAAGACTGGGTGACCTCCCTCCAAGTAAATGTGTTTTGTAACCCTGGGAATGAATGCTTAAGAAATAGTCCTGGGCTATATTTCATGTCCAGTCCAACATGGTGTGTGTGCACAGCTGTTGGAGGCTGGCATGTGGTGGCATATTAAAAGGAAGATTACCATTTCCAATGTTTTCGCCTTCTGAAAGCTTAATATGCATTTATGAAACTTGTGGAAAAAAAATAGGCATAATGAGACAGGGAAGCAGGGTCTCAAGGCACCAGTCAGTGCACATCTGGAGTTTGTAGCATTCAGGAGATAGTTACTTATTCCCAGGGGCCACCGTCGGAGTGGGAATGGGAGCCTGGTATCCATGGTGAGCTTCCCTATCTCACCGTGCCAGGTGTGCGCGCGTGTGTTATTTCTTGGAAAGGCTGTCCTCCGAGGGGGTGGGGAGGGGAGAGGACAAGAGAAGAGAGAAGGAGAAAACAGAAGGGAGGTAATTAGGCGCCACCTTGCCCAGTGGAGCCAGCTCGGATGTCTGAAATCCAGGATGGGTATTGGAAGGGCGCTGTGCAGTCAGCTGACACGCGCGGCGCCTTCTTGCTGTCTGCCAACTCCACGCTGGTTTCTATGGGTACCAGGCCAGAGAGGAGAAACCCTGGGGTTAGAAGAGACGCACAGGCAGCCATGCCAAGCAGGCTGGGCCTTGCTACTTGCCTTTCACGCAGTTGATATCAGTCTTGAACTGACAATCTGAATTCATGCTGTTTTTTTCCCCCTCTAGTGAAGAAATTGGCAGTGTTTCAAACCTTATCGGCAGATATTTAGAAAAAAGGCTGCCTGGGATATTATTTTTGTCCCCTAACTGACTGCCTGATCCTTATATTCCCATTTATTAAGCACAGAAAATGAGGGGTTGGGAAATAGAGGGACCTATTTTACAACAAGAGGAAAATAGAGTAGATCTAGAAAATTTTCCCGGTGAGAGAGCGTGTTATAATTCCTTGGGTTCAGAGCATGAGTGGATTCTTTTTAAGCTTCAGGGCTGTGAGGTTCCAGATGCTCTGCATAAAACAATGCCCCGCAGGGAGGGGAAGTGTGAGGTCCGGCTTGGGCCACCCTTAAAAGGGCAATAAACAGCAGCTGCCGCTATTGTGTGCGCCAAGCGCTGCCTGGTAAGGTCAGTCTCCAAACTCCTTGTTTCTTTCTCTTCACCCAGATGTGACGGAGGAGGAGACTGACAATTCAAAAGTGGCCCCCAGATGGTGGGAACCAGAATGCAGAGGGGCGCCAGAGCTCTGGGAAGCTCTCTGCCCTGTCCCTGCTGCGGTTTCCTTCCGCGTCCCACCTGCATTCCCCTTGCTTGGCTCTGCACAGCACAGGAGGCTCTGCGGGACACCACCCCAGGGTGTGTGATCCGCAGCTCCGGTGTGGACAAGTGGATGGCACTGGGCGTGCTTGAGGGGAGGGCGGGTGGCAGGAAGAGTACTGAGAGGAGCCCCACTTAGTCACCCCAGGTGGAGGACATGAAGGTAATAGACAAAAGAGCTCCGCGCTGCTAGGACCCAGAAGAACCCAGATAATGAAGCACAAGGACAGAGGTTGGGAAACATGGAGATGTGTCACTCAGCACCAAGGGGTCATCAGTTGCCTGGTTGACACGGTGAAGACATCAATCTCAGAACTACGTTGCTTCCAGTTACTTATGAACATGGGTTTACCTATTTATTGTTTCAGGAACTGTGAGTTCAGGCATTGTTTTTTTCCTAAATTGAATTCTTTATTGGTACATTTTATTTACAGTTCACAATCACACTCAACATAGGGGAGTTGTACCAGTGTATGACAGAAGTTAATTCTCATTTTTACCCGTATCCTGACCCGCCCACAACCCTCCACCCCTTATATAGACGCTATTTCTTTTTCTTTCTGAATCATATTTATTCTTTCCCCTCATTATGTTCCCCCACCACATTCCCTTTGAATATTTCCTATTTTACAAAATCTATCATACATTCTAGAACTCATTTACATCTACAGGTTCTCATACCAAAGAAAAGGCATGGTATTTACATATGTGGGATCTATTTATTTCACTTATTAGTATGTCCTCAAGGTGTATCCATTTGCACATAAATGAATGAAGCTTGTCTTTCTTTATGGCAGAGTAATACTCCATTAAAAAAAACACATCTTCTTTATCCAGTCTCCAGTTGATGGGCATTTGGGTTGTTTCCAAGATTGAGCTATCACAAACTGAGCTGCTATGAACATGGGTGTACATACGACTTTACAATATGATTCTTTGAATTCCTTTGGGTATATTCCTAGCAGGGGAATAGCCGCATCAAATGGGACCTCTAGTCCTAGTTTTCTGAGGAATCCCCACACTGATCTCCACAATGGTTCTATAAGTCTACAATCCCACCAACAGTGGAGAAGCGTTCCTTGCTCCCCAAAGCCTCTTCAGCATTTATTGCTGGTTGAGTTCAGACATTCTTAATCTTTCCTTATTTCTCTTTCCCTCTTTCCTCAGGGTAGAATATCCAGGAGGCACAAGTGAGAGCAGCTGCCTGCACAAGTTATCCCCTAACTAGTACAGCCAAGCATTAAAAGCACAAAGGGCAGCTGGGGAGGTAACATTTCTTACCGAGTCCTCTGCTGTCACTATGTGCGGTGGCTCGGCTTGGGCAAACGCCCCTCCAGCTGTATCCTCTGCTGGGTTACTCTCTCCACATAGAGATGACAAGAATCCTTGCAAGACTTGCCTTCTGATGAGCTTCAGTGTGTTCCCAGACCTGCTTTTGTCACAGCCATTTCTGAATTACACCCTGGTGAATCTTACACAGCTGGTAGAAGCCCATAGGCGGGGCTGTCACAGAGAAGTCAGGTCCTGGTGCTGTGAGGCGTTAGCTCCTCATTTTCCTTGGTCCTTTGTGCCCTTGAAAGAATTCAGTCAAAACATGTAGGTGGTGTGCAGAAGTACAGGTAGAATTTATTGTCAAGTAGGTATACAGAGAGTTATGTCTTTGAGAGAGAAGACAGGCAGTGTCATGCAGGTGTCTGCCCTAAATGCAAGTTGGAATATCATTTTATGCACTCAAGAGTTATTTCTGTGGTACTAGCGTAATGACGATGCTTATTGACACTTTACTTAGAAGTTACTTTGGCATTGAAGATTGTCTCCCTGTCCAAAGGAAAACTCCTCCAACATTAGACAAATGTCTATTTGGTGAGGAAAAAGGAGGGAGACAGGTCACAGAGATCAAGGATAGAGAGAACAGTTTTCAAGAAAGCTAAAGTAAAGAGGAGTTTTGACCTCATGAGTTATGGTAATTAATGGGTCATGAAGCAAAGAAACAATTAATTTAGTTTGCACCTGAATTCCTATGTATAAAAACTCCCTCTCATTGATCCCTATAAAATACCAGTTCTTTGGGCTGGAGGGTTAGCTCTGTGGTTCTGGCGCCTGCCTCACAAGTGCAAGGTCCTGAGTTCGATCCCTGGTAACCACATACAATGCTGGGCGTGGAGACTCACGCCCACCAGCAATCAATACAACACACCACAGTGCCGGGTGTGGTGGCTCATGCCTGTCATCCCAGCACTCGGGAGGCAGAGGCAGGAGTATTGCTGAGTTCGAGGCTTGCCTGGGCTACATAGTGAGCTCAGAGCCAGCCTGAACTACAAAGCGAGACCCTGCCTCAAAAAACAACAACAACAAAAATACCAATTCTTTGATAAGAAGTAGTAAAGAAATGTATGAGTGAAAACATAACATTATCATCGGCAATCAGTCATCAAATATTCTTTAGACCGGTGATATGGGTACAGTCCTGTGCTAGGTATGATTGGAAGAGTGCATGGCATTGTCCTTTTTTGTATTATACAAATTGTGTGTAAAAATAGCATGTAATTCAAAATAGTTTATAATTACAATTATTCCAAACAGGGGGAAACATACAGTATACGCTACATGAGATTAACAACAGATGGGTAGTAAGTTCAGGAGTGGTTAGGAAATGTGGAAGTTTTTGTAGGGAAAGAAGGTCTGTATGGAGACCTGCAGAGTGGCAAAGACTGGCTGGGGAGAGAAGGGGAGGGTCGGGGTCGCGAGGCCTCAGCACAGACCAGGGCTAGACAGACCCCATGCAAAGTGTAGGTGTGAGGTGTGGTAGGGGTGCAGCATTCTGTGCTCTCTGCAGAAATCAGCTCTGGGGCCTGGGCTTGCCTCCAGGCTCTGCAGGGAGCCGTTTGTTCACCCTCTCCAGGCCTTGCCCGCCCGCCTCAGTATGCGGGCACGGGAGAGTGGGATTTGGGATCCGGCCAGGAGGATGCATCTGCTGTTGGCGGCCAGCATCTCTTTCACTTCATTTCCCCTCTTAGACTTGGGGCTGCCTCCTGGCATCACCTCAGTGCTCCTTCCGCAGGAGGCAGGGAAGAGGTCTCTGTAATGTGACCATCTTACGTCACTGACATTACACAGAAGACTCTGCACGTTCTTGGATAAATCTCCAGCGATCATTTAAAAACTCTTTTTAGAAGTAAGAGTCATATAGGTGTGAATTTAGAGGTAGACAGTTTGTGAAGTCTTTAAGGAAAAGTACAAACAAAGGGCATAATAAAGGATGGCTAGAAGGAAACAAGGGGTGGACCTCTTGCAGATGAGAGGGGGTGCAGGACACCAGGAAGAGGGGAATGCAGAAGGGAGGGGGAAGTAAGTAGAAAAATGTGTCCATGTACAGGAACCTAATAACCTCATATTAACATCATATGTCATAAACATGAGCAAAAGAAAAAGAATTTGAAAATAAACCTACAAAATTATAATAGAGAATGTCAATTCCAAATAAAATCCTATAGGTTCTGCTGATTCTGTCATTGAGTAAGTGGGCTCAAGTCATCATTAGAAGAGAATTTTGTTTTAAAAGTATCATCTTAAATTTTGAGGATATCTGGTACTATCACATTTAAACATGCCCGTGGAGAAGCCATGTTGTCGAGTGCCTGCTTAACTCACCCAGACATCTCAAACTCACTTTTTTTGCCGAACTTTTTACCTCATTGTAATTTCTCTCTTCTTCTTTTAAAAACAAGAGAAAGAAGACAGGTACATGTTGGTAAATGCAAACTGTCTATATTCATATAGAAACACTGTAACCTCAGAGCTCAATACACAGAGAAAGGAGGAAAAGTCTAGAATTCTATGCACCATTACACAGGGGTCCGGCACCCTCCAGCTTCTAGCACAGTGAAGAAGGTGGAAGGGTTTTCCTTCTTCCCAGTGTGGTTGAAGTTGTACAGTGGTGTTGATTCTGCACAGTTTGTGTGGAGACAGGAGGGAATTAAAATGAATTTAGAACAGAAGGTTGTAAGGGATCCTTTTCCCATTGTATTCTTCTCAAAGTATCTTCCCCACAAAATAAGCCAACAACCATAGTGTTTGTGAAAAGAGACTTCATCAAACAGGGGAACTGAGCACAAGAGAGGTGGGAAAAACTGCAACTTGTGCCCAGAGAATGAAGAAAATTGAAGGAAAAAAAAAAAAAAAGAAAAGACAGAAGGTTGGAGTCTATCAGTGTTCAATTAATCATCTTTTTCATCCTCCTCTCCTTCCTCCCCTTCACCTTCATCCCCTTCTTCAACAGTATCTTCCAGTCATTCATCATTGTGTCCTTCTCCCTCCCTTTCCTTGTCATCCATACCAGAAACAAAGCAGTACCACGCTGGAGGTGGCCAAATAGCATCATTGATGATGCCCCCAACTCTGTGCCTGCAGCAGAGGGGTCAGGAAACCAGGGAAGGAAGCTCTCAGTTCTCCACACTGCCTCTTCTTGCTGGCTGACTTGAACATTTTGTCAGATAGTTTCCAGATTTCCATTGGTTTCAGTGGACTTTGAAGATGCATCACTACTCTTGTTCAGATGCAGTTCTTTAGAAAGAACTTTATTTTTAAATAAGAACATTCATTGAAATAAAAATCTATTCTGTAACCTGATTTTATATCTTCAAATTCTGTCAGTGTGACTCCAGTCAAATAATGCAGTGCCTCTTCATATTCCTCAGTGCAGACACTTGTGGATGGTTAGCAATGTTAAAAATGTGGGATTTTGGAAATCCATTCTGACCTCTTCTGAAGCAATGGTTGGCGGAGTTTGCTCTATTTCTGTTCTACTTTCAGTATTTCCTCACTGGCTTCTTCATTAAGCCTGTATGCTTTATTTTGAACTTCATCAATATGTTTGACTACTTCTTGTTCCTTTTCTCCCTTGCGCGGGCCTGGCCTGGCTGACATTGCATTGAACAAGGAGTGGAGACTGTTGGGGGCTTCTGGATGGTAGTGGGGTGATCAAAGAGTGGTGCTTTGGTAGCCACGAAAGTCCTAGACTAGCCTCGGGTAGTCTCAGTCCACAGGGAGCAGGTCAGGAGTATTTTTTCCTTTCTTTTTCTGTGGTGCCCAGGTCTTGCTTATGTTAGGCAAGTGCCCTTTGTATTTGTTCTGTATTTCTATAGAAGTAATACAGTGATAGGGTGATAGTGCTACTTTTTTTTTGGTGCTTTTTTTTTGGGCATCACACCAGGGCCTCCAGCATGCTAGGCAAGTGCTCAGCCACTGGGCTCTATCCCAGCCCTTCTCATGCTACATTTTGATTGTACAGTTTTAGGCACTTTCTATGGACTTTTCCAATCAAGGAAGAAAGGCATTTAGCCACCCCCCCCATGCTAAGAATGAATATTCCTGTCTCTCATCTTTCCAATGCAGGCTGTATTATATTTTAGTTAGATGATATTCACAGGTGTCATTCAAAGCTGAGCAATTCAGTAACTATGATTGTTTTTCCTTTTCCACATAATGTGCTATCTCCAAGGAATGTGCACCTAGGTACACGGAGCTCTTGGGAACTTGCAATCTGACTAGCACAACTACAGAATTAATTATTAATATTATTTAATTTTAAGTCTTTTATATCTAAATTTTAAAAAATGGCATTTAAAAAATTTGTTTTATTGTGATATAGGTACATTTTGTACACTCATCATGATCACACTCAACATTAAGAATTTGTACCAGGATATGACACAACTTAATTCTCATTTTTTCCCTTTCCTCTACCCACCTTACAACCCACCACCTCCTATATATGTGAGTTTTTCCCCCTTTTTTATCATCAAAATTTTTTCTTTCCTCTTGTTATATACCCCTACTCACCATTTCCCTTAGGATATTTTCTATTTTACAGTGTCTATCATACATTCTAGGACTTATTTACATTTTCAGTTTCTCATACCAAAGAAAAGTTAAGGTATTTACACATCTGTGGCCTGTTTATTTCACTTATGTGTATGGCCTCAAGGTATGTCCATCTGAGTATGAGAGACTCAAATTTATTCTTTATGGAAGAGTAATACTCCATTTAAAAAAAAGCACATCTTCTTTATCCAGTCTCCAGTTGATGGGCATGTGGGTTGTTTCCATGATTTAGTTATCACAAACTGAGCTACTATAAACACATATGCACATATGTCACTGTGATATGAATCTTTTAATTCTTTTGTGTATATACCTAGCAGAGAAATAGCAGGGTCAAATGGGACCTCTAATCCTAGGGCTTTTTTTTTTTTTTTTTGAGACAGGGTCTCACTTTGCAGTTCAGGCTGGTCCTGAGCTCACTATGTAGCCCAGGCAAGCCTTGGACTCAGCAATCCTCCTGCCTCTGCCTCCTGAGCACTGGAATTACAGGAGTGAGCTACTATGCCCAGCACTGTGGTATGTGGTGCTGATTGCTGGTGGGCATGAGTTACCATGCCTGGTGTATGTGGTTGTATGTGGTTACCGAGTATCAGACCAGGGACCTTGCACTTGCTAGGCAGGCACTGGAACCACTGAGCTAAATCTCCAGTCTTCTAATCCTAGTTTTCTGAGGAATCTCCACACTGATCTCCACAGTGGTTGTATCAGTCTACATTCCCACTGCAGTGGAGAAGGGTTCTTTTCTCCCTGCAGCCTTGCCAACATTTGTTGCTGGCTAGTTCTGAGATAGGAGCCATTCTTGGTAGAGTGAGATGTAATCTCAGTGTTGTTTTCATCTGCATCCCTTGAACGACCAGTGAAGCTGAGCATTTCTTCATGTGCTTCTCAGCTGCTTTTACTTCTTCCTCTGAAAAGTGTCTTTTCATTTCAGATGCCCATTTTTTAATTGGGACTTTAAATTTGGGGGGGGAGTGATGTTTTAAAGCTCTTTATATATACTAGATTGTAGTAGCCCTTTATCTGAGGAACAGCTGGTAAACATTTTTTCCCACACTGTTGGATTTCTTTTTGCTCTGCTGGTGGTTTCTTTTGCTGTGGAGAAGCTTTTTAATAGGATGAGATCCCATTTGTGGATTCCTGCTGCTAGTTCACATACTGTAGAGATTTTGTTCATAAAGTCTTTCCTGAAACCAGTGTCTCCTAGAGTTTTACCTAACCTGTTTTGCAGCAGGTTTAGTGTTTCTGTTTTAACATTTAGGTCTCTAATCCACTTTGATTTTAATTTAGTACCTGGTGAAAGAGATAGGACTAGGTTAAGTCTTAAGAAGGTTAAAGCCCAGCTTTTCCAGCACTGTTAAAGATGCTATTTTGCCTTCATTGAGGATATTTGGCTCCTTTGTCAAAGATGAGGTGGCTTAGTGTATCTGGAGTTGTTTCTGGATCTTCTAATCTATTCCACTGATCCTCAAGTCTGTTACTTTGCCAGTACTATGCAGTTTTTACCACAGTGGCTTTGTAGTATAGTTTTATGATGGGGATCATGATACCCACCACCATATCCATGTTTCCTAGAATTGTTTTTGCTATTCTAGGTCTTTTGTAGTTCCAGATTAATTTTTGGATTATTTTCTCTAGATCTGTCAAATATGTTGTTGGGATTTCAATCAGGACTGCCCTGAATCTATATAGGAGTTGAGGGAATATAACCATTTTGACGATATTGGTTCTTCTTACCAGAAAGAAGGGATGTCGTTCCATTTTCTGATATCTTCTTCTATCTCCTTTTTCAGAGTGCTATACTTTTCAGAGTAGAGATCTTTCATCCCCTTTGTTAGATTAATTCCTAGATATTTCATGTTTTGGATGATATTTTGAAAGGGCATTACCCCAATTTCTCTCTCCATAAGTCTGTTATTTTTGTACATAAAGGCTATGGATTTCTGAGCATTGATCTTGTATCCAGCTATACTACTAAATTTGGCAATTAAGTCTAGCAGTATATAGTTAAGTTTTTAGGATCTTCTATATAGACTATCATGTCATCAACAAATAGTGACAGTTTAACTTCTTTTCCTATCTTCATTCCTTTTATTTATCGTGTCTAATTGCTGTGGCTAATGTTTCCAGCACTATATTGAACAGAAATGGTGAAAGTGGATGTCGTTGACTTGTTCCTGATCTTAGTGTGAAAGGTTTCAGTTTTTTACCATTTACAGTGATACTGGCTGTTGCTTTCTCATATATAACATTTATTAGGTTGAGATAAAGTCCATCTATTACAATTTTCTGTAGGGTTTTGATAATGAATAGGTGTTGATTTTATCAAACACTTTTTCTGCATCTATTGAGATGACCACATGGTTTTTGTCCTTCTATGTTCTCCATCTTATCAGAGTACAGATTTTCAAAGTAGGTGTTTATTATCCTTTGGACTTCTGCTAGATCTGTGGTGATTTCCCTTTTTCATTCCTAATAGCGTGGATTTGAGCCTTTTCCTTCCTTTGTTTGATAAGGTTGGCTAAGGGTCAAAATCATCCTTTCAAAAATCCAACTCTTCGATTTGGGTTTTTTTGTATCATTCTCAGTCTCCATTGCATTAATTTCTGCTCTGATCCTTATAATTTTATCCCTAGTATGAGCTTTGGGTTTGTCTTGCTCTTCTTTTTCTAGTGGCTTGAGGTTCAGCATTAGATTATTTGAATTTGCTCTATTTTCCTGATATAGGCATTCACTGCTGTGAATATCCCTTGTAGAACTGCTTTCATTGTGTCCCATACATTCCTATATGTTGTACTGGGGTTATCATTTCATTGAAGAAACTGTCTAATTTCTTCTGTGACCCATTGGTTGTTCAGTAGAGTGTTAATCAATTTCCAAGTGTTTGTGAGGGTCTCAGAATTTCATTTGCTATTCAGCTCTAATTTTAAGGCATTATGGTCTGACAGTACACAGGGTATAACTTCAATTACTTTGCATTTACTTAAACACGGTTTGTTTTTTTAAACATGGTTTACTTAAATATGGTTTCTGAACTAGTATGTGGTCTATTTTGGAGAATGACCCATGAGAAGTTGAGAAGAATGTATATTCTGACTTTGTAGGGTGAAATACTCTGTAGCCATCTAGTAAGTCCATTTGTTCAAAGGTTTGGTTCAGTTCAAGTATTTCATTATTTTTTTGTCCAGTTGATCTGTGTAGTTGTAACAGTGGGATATCAATATCCCCTACTATTATTGTATTAGTGCTTGTCTAGCTTTTCATCTCTATTAATAATTGTTTTATATAGTTGGCTGCACTGGAATTGGTGCATAAATATTTGGAAGTGTCATCTCTTTCCCTTGGACTGTTCCCTGTACAAGGATGTAAGTCCTTCTTTGTCTCTCTTAATCAGTTTTGGTTTGAAATCTATTTTGTCTGCAAAAAGCATCCTGCTTTTTTGCAGTTTTCTGTCACATGGAGAGTTTTTTTTTCATCCTTTTACTTTCAGTATATGGCTTCCTTTCTGAATTACGTGTGTTTCTAATATGCAGCACATTGTGGGGTCTTGTTCTGCCAGACTGTGTCTTTTAATTGGTGCATTGAGGCCATTTACAGTAATGGTTATGACTGATATGGCCTGATTTATTCCTGTTATGGTGTTTTCCTGTTCTTGCCTCTTATTCTTTGCTTTTTTCCTTTCCATTCAGTTTCTTGTCTTGCCCAATGAGTTCATTTTGCTGAATCTCATGAGTTTGTGACCTTCATTGTTTTTTTCCAAGATATTCTTTAGAATGTTTTGGAGTACAGGTTTTGTATTTGTGAAGTTTTTCTTTGTCATGGAAGTATCTTATTTTTTCTTTTCTTTTTTTTTTTTTTTTTTTTTTTTTTTTTTTTTTTTTTTTTTTGACACAGGGTCTTGCTTTGTACTTCAGGCTGGCCCTGAGCTCACTATGTAGCCCAGGCATGCCTCAAACTCAGCAATCCTCCTGTCTCTGCCTCCTGAGTGCTGGGATTGCAGGAGTGAGCCACCACACCTGGCACTGTGGTATGTGGTATTGATTGCTGGTGGGCGTGAATCATCACACACAGCATTGTGTGTGGTTACCGGGGATTGAATTCAGGACCTTGCACTTCAGAGGCAGGTGCCGGAACCACTGACCTAAATCTCTGGCCCTCTTCATCTATTTTGAAAGATAGCTTTGCAGGACATATCAATCTAGATTGTAGTTATTTTCCTGTAAGACTTGAAACACTTCACTCCAGGCTTTCCTTGCATTGAGCATTTGTGTTGAGAAGTCTGCTCTGATCTTGATGGGCTTAGCTTTGTTTGTGTTTTTTTCTTTTCTCTAATTGCTTTCGGTATTTCATTCTTTTGTTGGATATCTGGAACCTTGATAATTATATGCCTAGGTGTAGATAGTTTTATATCATAGGCTTTTGGAGTCCTATATGCCTCATTTATCTGTATGTCCAATTCATTTTTTTTCCTGTGAAGTTTTCTGCCATTATATCAGTGAACAGTTTTTTTTTTTTTTTTTTGAGACAGGGTCTCTCTTTGTAGCTCAGGCTGGCCCTGAGCTCACTATGTAGCTCAGGCAAGCCTTGAACTCAGCAATCCTCCTGTCTCTGCCTCCTGAGTGCTGGGATTACAGGCATGAGCCACCACACCCAGCACTGTGGTATGTGGAATTGTTGGTGGGTGTGAATCTCCACGCCTAGCATTGTATGTGGTTACCGGGGATTGAACTCAGTACCTTGTGCTTGTGAGGCAGGTGCTGGAACCACTGAGCTAACCCTCCGGCCCAGTGAACAGTTTTTATGTCTTTTGCACTGTCTCTTGCTTCTTCGGTGACTTCAATCTTATGTTTTTCTTTTTTGAGTCATCTAGAAGTGGTTGGGTTGCTTTCTCATGGTCCCTTATCATTTTCCATAAGTTATTCCTTTCCTGTTCATTGGCTGTGATTTTGTTCTCTAGGTTCAAAATTCAGTCCTCAGCTTTACTCATCCTACTTCACAAGTTTTTGTTCTCATTTTTGATCACGTGGAATTCTGCTTGAAGCTGTTTAGGAGGTTCCATCACTTTTGTTAGCTCAGATTCTATCATGTCCCTGATCTCTTCTTTAATCATATCTTTCACTGTGGACAGTATCTCTGTTTACATCTCAGAGATCAGTTCTG
>PVIC010005333.1:0-58446 GCA_004025085.1 Thryonomys swinderianus
CACACACACACACACACACACACACACACACACACCTGACAGCAGCCCTTCTTGGACCCCCTGAAGTGGCCTCTGAATTTGTCTTCTCGCGTCTTCCCTAACCCCATCCAATCTGTTCACCATTCTACACACAGAACGGTTGGTCTTTTAAAAGTACGATTCTTATCTTGTATTAAATTGCCCTTAAATGCTTTAGGTGTCTTCCTATTCTTCGTGTTCCAATGAGAGCAAATTTGCGAGTGTTCTCTGGCCATCCTCCCTTTATGAAGCCGCACCCCCTCGGGCTGTGCCTCTGCCCTCTTGCCACTGGGCTGGCCCCTCCCTCCTTGCTGATGTTGCTCTCTCTGCCCGCTTGACAGCTGTCCTGAAGTTTAGTGGTTACTCAGCAGCTTCTACTGTCCATCTGACAGGCTTTGACTCCTCAGCTGCAAACTTTCTTTTCAATTGTGTGGTCTTAGACGATGCACAAAAGCTCCCTGCTCCTCAGTCTCCTCATCCGTGAAATGGAGGTGATAACAGCACCCGTGGCAATGTGCACTGAGCACTCAAAGAGGTTACTATGGTCACAGCTCCATCCTCCGGTCTCAGCCCTTCCCTGGGGCCCTTTCTCAGGGCCCTCCCCAGCCAGCCAGGTTTCCCCGTAGGTGCCACTTGGCTTCCTGACCCCTCCTGCCCTCCTCATGGCAATGCGGATTTGTCCCCACTCTGCTTTAGTCCTCTGCCTCGTCAGGGCAGAAACACTGCCCGTTTGCTCCAAAGTCTAACCCAGTTTCTCAAAATAAACACTCCCTTTTCTGGTGCAGCTGGGAGGGTGAGGATACAGGATGCGGCACTTGCTGTTCCCATATATGGAGACGGAAAATTGGAAGGCAAGAGCAGCGAGCTGAGGTATGTCCTGGGGAGACCTCCACGTGGCCGTACACGCGGTGAGAAAGATCTGCCCTGCTGCAAACCTCCCCGAGAGAGGTGCCAACTCGGGACACCTGGGGTGTCCCTGAGACCCTGCCCTGCATCTGGGCTTCTCCCCAGCCCCACGCAATGCCATACCCACAGGGGCAGGCCTCCCACTTCCCCAGACTCCGGACAAGCCCAGCAATCCCCCCCGGCTTCGGTTGAAGGTTCCCACAGTGCATGTCCACTGAGCATAAGCAAGCACTCCTCTGTGTGAGCCAGAGGACGGCAGCAATGTCATGGAAAAGTCCTGAGTTCTGAGTTAGGAGGCCTGAATTCAAGTCCTGGCACTGCCATTAACTTCCCGTATGATTTACCCATGGAAGGTTTCCAGGACTCATTTTACTCACTTTAAAATGAAATATAAAGAGGAATGACCTAGTTCCAGCAAGCTGAGCACTAGCCTATCTCTACAGCTCAGAGAACCTCCCACACTCTCAAGAAACACAGGATCCTACTCAACGTGTATCCCTGAGTGGATGAAGAGTGGGCACCGTTCCCACGCTTCAACTCAGGCCACAGAGGTTGGTAGTTACAAGGTGCTGGGTTAGAAGAACCCAGGGCTGGGCTGTACCGTGCTAGGCAGAGCCACACAGTAACTCACTAGGGAAGGGGAGCTGCCAGCACTGGAGGAAGTAATTTGCAAAGAGAAGAGTGAAGCCAAGAAAAGAACATGGGCCCCTGCAGAGACAGAGTCAGTCACCTGCAACTCAGTCTGTAATAAGTACTTATTACCCCTGTAATAAATACGGTTGAGTGCCAGGGAATCCCCCTGTATCCTTTCATGTGCACAAGATCCAGGCTGTTTCTATTCCGAGAGCCAAATAGTGGCTGACTAAGATGTCTCGTTAGAGTGGATGTCAGTTAAACAACACCATAGCAGATGAGAGGGCCAGTTCAGGACAGCTTCATTTCTTACAGACTTCAGTCTCTGACCATTTGCTAGTTAGCTTTCCATTGCTGCAACAAAATACTGAGAGACACAACTCAGAAAAAGAAGAGAAAGTTCATTCATGGTTATGGAAGTTTCAGTCCGTGATCGATTGTCCCTGTCACTTTGGGCTTGTGGTGAGGCCACACACATCAGAGGAGCACATGGTAGAACAAAACCATTCATAGTAGTGAGGAAACAGGAAAAGCGAAGAGGAACAGCAAGAAGTGGGTTCCCAGTAAACCTTTTGAGGTCATGCCCCCAGTGATCTATGACCTTCCACCAGGCCCCACCTTTTAAAGGCTCCACCTCCTCCCAACACCACCACCCAAGGACCAATCCTTCAACACAAAGACCTTTGATGGACATTCAACATCCAAACTACAGCACCCATCTTATAGTAAGATTACTAAGCCAAAGATATTGATGTTACAAAGAAGGGTTTTCATGACATAAGTGAGACCCAGAGAGACAGACAGACTCATTCAAGGTCACTTAGTGAGTTAGCAACAACCAAAGTGTAAGCACAGCTCTGCCTATCAGGCCACAGAGTGGCTTCAACAGTGCTCTCAAAGGGGCCCCTTTTTATTGCACCCCAATCCTGAAGCCAAAATTGCCACAAAATCAGGACCATCTGCAGAATTCTGCTGTGGAACAGTGTATGTCCCTGTCTGTTCTCTGTACAGGAAAGTAGCAAGGGAGGGACCATGTTTGCTAGAGTTGGCAGTGTGTGTACAGCCCAGGCCTCAAGAGAAGCTGTGTAGAAACAAGCTGCAAAACAAGACAAGAGCACAGAGAAGCTCCCAAGCATGGCCTGAGTGAGAACCATAGCTGGGTAGATGCCTTCCCCAAGCAACGATGGAGACTCGAATGGTCACAGACCATGAGAGACATTTCCCGGCCAGGAGCCACGCTCAGGGGAGCAAACTCCAGAAGCATCATCTGAGAATCCAAGAGTCCTGAGAAGATAGGGAGGTGATTCCTTAATGATGACCTATAGATCTCTGTGTTTCTTCAGGAGAAACAAATAGGACTTTTTAAAGATGTCAGGCCTATGAGCTAAAAGTCATGAACGTGGAAGAAATGTCCAGACTACATAAGATATCTCACTGGGGATTGTTACCATTGCTAAAGCCTCCTAACCAACCAGTGGGATGGCACAGAGAAGACTCTATATAAATGAGTATATTCTCTGAGCCAGGGGAATGGTTCAACTTAAAGCACTCTTAGCATCTCATTTTACAGATGAACATTAGAAGCTTTAGAATTAGAAGTCAATCAGCTAATACTTGGTAATGTCAAGCTCTGGCAGCCAGAATCAAAGAAGCCCCTCTCTGAACCGTATTTTATGTTCCTTTGACTTCTCTTTGGACAGGACTAATGTAGGATGAGTGAACAGGCAGGGTCTGTACAATTCTGAGAAGCTCAGAGAACTAGAAGGGGGCCTGGGCCATAACTCTATAGTGTATCAGTGCAAAGTACGCAAAGAATTGTTTTTGCACCATTGCAGAGGGTCAAGAAGAGTGACTTTGTTTTTTACCAAGGTCTGAATATGATTTTTGACGGCCCCGTTTATGAAGGAAAGCCTTCAAAAGAACAAGGATCGCGAAGTCAAGGAAACCCAGAGTATATACTGTACACAGAAACTTGGGGTGTATACTCTTGCTTTTTCTAGGCTCTGGTTTCCCTCCCATAAAATTCAGGTAGTTGGGATAACCTTTCATGTCTCCTCTCACATTCTCTACTTCCATATGATACTTGTGGTTCATATGAATTCTCCCCAAAGATGGGAAGCTTATTTAAGCTTCAAGTTACATAATTTAGCAGTTGGCACATGGTAGACCTTCAATAAATGTCCCAGAGTAATTTAAAGGATGCCTGAGGCATCTAGAAATTCTCATCATATCAGTGTCTATCACCATAATTTCCTAATACTTGATGAGCTGTGTGGGCTGCTGTAAGGCCTGGTTTATGAAAAATATTTCAGGAGTCAAATCCCAACCAGGGGCCATGAATTTCCTAGGAGTAAGAGCCCAGAATGTCATCGAGGCTGACAAAGAGACAATACAAAATAGAACTAGACCAATCTCACTCATGAATATAAATGTGAAAAGCCTAGACAAAATGCCAGCAAATTGAATTCAACCGTATATTAAAAGAATAATTTACCACAGCCAAATAGAGTTTACTAAAGAATGCAAAGATGCTTTTATATTAGTAAATCTGTTTGTAAAACACATCAATGGATCAAATAAGACACCATACAATTATCTCAACAGGAGCAGGAAGGCCATTATAAGGATTCAACATTGATTCTTAAAGGGGGCATTCCTCAAAATACTAGGAATAGCTACCATAAGTAGGCAGTGGCTGGACTATTTAAAAGGAGGACACTCGGATATGAATGTCCCCCTATGTTTGGGAAATGTCCCATTTTCTGAGTTTTGATGCCAGACAGAGGCATCAAAACTCTCCCCTGCAGAGAAGGAGAAAATGCCAGCTTCTAGCTGTTCTGGGCACTGGCCCATCCTTGTAGCAACAGCGAGGCACCCAGCCCAGCCTCAGATGTTGGAGCAAAGAAACCTGGCAGCAGAAAGCTGTTGTTGGTGGTTTCCACAATGGCAGCAGCATCATTTTCTAGGGTCACAGTGACAGAAACACAAGGCCTGCATGCATGCAGACCTCCAGCAGAGTGGTTAGGGCTGCATCTCTCTGCCCAACATGGCAGCAGTCACACCACTGTTGTGGCAGCACAATCCGGGTTGTGATGTCAGCTGCCCAGCTTCCCTTTGTTTCTCATCTTCTGGTTATTCTCTGAGCTGCCCAGAATCCTGTCACTACATTTCTTTTCTGCTTCCACCAGCCAGATTCAGTCTCTGTTGTGGGAAGCTACAAAATGTTAGTCACATGAGTTTACTTTCTTAACACAATAAAGAATATGTCTTATTTGTAAAACGTGTGGCCAAATGATGCATAAATAATGGCATTCCCATTAAAGAACAAAATCAGTATTACCACTAACACCAATATATACTGTATTTTATTTTCCTCATGCATCCATCCCTTCTCTGAAAGCCAGGTTCACTGAGATACAATTTTAACACACTGAAATGTATCCCCTTAAATGCTGTGATTTGATGAATTTTGACAAATGTAGGCAGTCTTTTTAGGCAGTAGTTTTAAGGAATATGTAGGGTACTTCTGTTACCCCCGAAGTTTCCTCAAGTTCTGTTATATTTAACTCTCTCCTACACTAGCCCTGGAAACTGTTGATCAATTTCTGTCCCAGTAATTTGAATGTGACATAAATAAAGTCAGATGATAGCCTGTGGCATTCTGCTCCTATTACTGAGCATACTGTTTCTGAGATTCACCCATGTTGCTGTATGAACAGTGCTCTGGGGTATAAATGCAACATTTGTTCGTCCATTCAATTACTAAGGAATATTTGGTTTATGTTCACTCTGAGACTGTTACAAATAAAAACTACAAACGTTTGTGTGTACATTTGTCTGTAAATTTGTATTTTTATTTTTCTTGGGTAAATACCTAATAGTAGGAAAGTTGGATCTTATTAAATGTTTAATTTCATAAGAAACTGCTCTACATTTTTCTCCAAAGTGGCTGTACTATTTTCCATTTGCACCAACTCAGAACTGCAGTCATCCTGTATCCTCACCAGTACTTAGTATTAACAGTCTTTCAAATTTAACTGTCTAGTAGATGCAGAATATTTTGATTTAATGATGTTGAGTATGTACTCATGTGTCTACATGCCATCGATATATCTTGTGGGATGAAGTGTTCAAATTATTCATCTATTTATTCATTTGGTTGCATATTTTATTACTGAACTGTAAGTATTCTTTATTCAGTTTTAAAAACATTTCTTTCCAATCTGTGATTCATTTTCTTAAGAAAATCAGAGGTTTTTATTTTGATAAAGTTCAATTTATCTTTTTCCTTTTATTATTCATGCTTTTTGTGTCACAAGAAATTGTTCCCTAGGGCCAGAGATTTAGTTCAGTGGTTCCAGCGCCTACCTAGCAAGCACAAGGTCCCTGGTTCGGTACCTAATAACCACATACAACTATGCCAGTCATGGTGACTCACGCCCACCAGCAATCAGTACCACATACCATAATGCCAGGCATGGTGGCTCATGACTGTAATCACAGAGGCAGGAGGACTGAGGTAGAGTTTAAGGCTTGCCTGGGCTACATAAGGAGCTCAGGGTCAGCCTGAACTACAAAGCGAGACCCTGTCTCAAAAAAAAAAAAAAAAAAAAAAAAAAAAAAAAAAAAAAAAAAAAAAAAAAAAAAAAAAAAAAAAAAAAAAAAAAAAAAAAAAGAGTACTAGAGTTTATAAACTTATTCAGTATATAGCAGAATGCAAAATAAGCAGACAGAAATTAATAGTGCTCCTATATACTCATAATGAACTGAGAGAGAAATTAGAAAAATAATGCCATTCACAATAGCATCAAGAAATAGTAAACACTTAGGAAGTAACCTAATCAAGGAAGTGAAAGTCCTCTACATTGAAAATTATATTACTATGAAACAGGAAATCAAGTATGGTAACAGAAAAATGGAAAAACCTCCTTATTCCTAGATAGGCAGAACCAATGTAATCAAAACGGCTACACTTCTAAAACTGATATACAGACTTAATTCGATAAAAATACCAACAGGATTTCTCATAGGCCAAGAGAAAACAATTGTAAAATTCATATAGAACCAGAAGAGACTCAGACTAGCCAATCATGAGTAACAAAAGCAAAGCAAGAGCTATTCGATCCCAAATATTAAATTCCACTGTAATGCTACTGTGATTAAAACAGCAAGGGACTATCACAAAAATAGGCTTCTGCATCCGGGGAACAGGGTAGAGGAAGCAGAAACAACCTGGAGCACATTCAGCTATTTGATCTTTAACAAAGGAGCCAAAACACATTTTTTAGTAAATGGTGTCAGGAAAATTGGCTATCCGCGTGCAGAAGATTGAGTATAGGTAAATGAATGCAGAAGGCCTAGGCAATAAACTTAAAAATGGGTCAAAGATCTTACTATTAAAACAAATAATCTGATGCCGGACGTGGTGTCTCACGCCTGTAATCCCAGCACTCGGGAGGCAGAGACAAGAGGATTGCTGAGTTCGCGGCGGCTTGCCTGGGCACCATAGTGAGCTCAGGGCCAGCCTGAACTACAAAGCGAGACCCTGTCTCAAAAAGCAAAAAAAAAAAAAAAAAAAAAAAATAATCTGTGGAAAGTAAAATAGGTAGAAATCTTGGAAACATGGATCTAAGCAAAGAGTTTCTGAGCAGAACCCCACTGGCACAAGAAATAATACTGAAAATCAACAAAGGGGATGATATCAAATTCAAAAGCTTCTGCACAGCAAAACAAAAGAGTGAAGAGAAAACCTGCAGAAAGTGAAGCAAGCTGTTCCTTGGACATAGGACTAACTTTTAGGGTAGATAAAGGGCTCAAAATAAATTAGATTCACCCAAAGCAAAGACCCAATCAATAAGATGGGGAACCGAAATGAACAGACACTTCTCAAAAATACACAAAAGGCAAAAAATACATTTTAAAAATGTTTAACATCAATGGCCATTGGAGAAATGAAAATTAAAACAATATTGATATAATATCCTACTCCAAAAAGAATGGCTATCATCAAAAAAAGTCAAATAATAATGACTGCCCTCAAGGCTATGTGGAAAAAAACTCTTCTATACTGTTGGTGAAAATGCAAACTAGCTCAGCAACTATGGAAATGAGCATGGAGACTCCTCAAAACAATAAAAATTAAATTTGATTTGATCCAGATATTCCTTTTCTTGATATCTCCTCAAAAAAGTTACAGTGTAATAAGGATACATGGTTACCTAGATTCATAGTAGCCACCAGTCTATAATATCTAAATTTTGGAAGTAGTCTGTAACCCCATCAATAGAAGAATGGATAAGGAACATGTGGTGTTTGTATACAGTGGAGCATTACTCTACCTTAAAGAAAGATAAACTTGAGCCATTTGTAGGTAAATGAGTTCAGCTTGGATTCACAAATGGATGAATAAGATAAGTGAAACAAGTCAAACACACAAACTTAAGTATTGTACTGTTTCTCTTGTAAAAGAAGCTCTCTATTCCTCTAAAAAAATTAGATCTCTCTCTCTCTCTCCCAAAAACGTTCAACATCACTGGCTTAAAATCAAGGTGGCAGGGGGAAAAGAAGACAGATAAAGAGAAAGTAATGATTTAAGAATAAGTTTGAGTCATTCATACTCAGATGGATGTTCCTTGAGGACATCCTCATAATGAAATAAATAGGTCATAGATGTCTAAATATCATATCCTTTCTCTGGTATGAGAAACTGAAGATATAAATGAGTTGTAGAATGTATGATAGATACTGTAAAATAGAAAAAATTCTAAAGGAAATGAGGGGTAGGGTAAGTAACAAGGGAAAGGAAAAAATTGTGATGGTTAAAAACGGGGAAACAAAGCTTATGTATATAGGAGGTGAGTATTGTAGGGTGAGTAGGGGAATGGGAAAAAATGAGAATTAAGTCATGTCCTATACTGGTACAAATTCTCAATGTTGAGTGTGATCATAATGTGTATGTAAAATGTACCTATTTCACAATAAAAAAATTAAAAAGAGAAAGTAATGACGTTTTTCAAATAAATGGTAACAAAGGATGAAAGGAAGCAGGAAGGGGGAAAAATGGGAAAATTGATAAAAATAGAGCTTTTGCAAACAGGACAGGGATCAACAGTTAGAAGGAGCAGGAAGGTAGAGAGGGTAGTGAATGAAAAATGAAGAAAAGACAAAAATAATTAAGATGTATCATGTACATGAACCAAATCCTCATACATTTATAATCATTATGTACTGCAAAATGTACTAACAAAATGAATAATTTTTTTTTTGAGACAGGGTCTTGCTTTGTAGTTCAGGCTGGTCCTGAGCTCACTACGTATCTCAGGCAAGCCTCGAACTCAGCAATCCTCCTACCTCTGCCTCCTGAGTGCTGGGATTACAGGTTTGAGCCACCAAGCCCAGCATTTGTGATATGTGGTACTGATTGCTGGTGGGCATGAGTCACCACGCCCGGTATTGTTGTATGTGGCTACCAGGGATTGAACCAGGGACCCTGTGTTTGCTAGGCAGGCACCAGAACCACTGAGCTAAATCTCCAGCCAAAATGAATAAATTTAAATAAGAAAAGTCTACAACTTTCCTAAATATCAGTAGTCATTTAAAAGATGCAATAAAAAGTAAATCATACCATGCATAATAGCATCAAAAGACAAAATAAAAGACTAAACAATCTTAAAAGAAAATTTAGCAGGCAATGTGGTGATATATGTCTGTGATCCCAGTTCTCTAGGAGGCTGAGGCAGGAGGATCATAAACTTGAGCCAAGCCTGGACAATTAAGTAATTAGGAAGAACTTGTCTTAAAATAAAATACAAAATAGAGGCTGGGACATAACACAGTGTTGAAGACCCTGGGTTTGATCCCCAGCCCCCCTTTTAATCCCCCAAAATTAGAGCCCATAGAATGAAAATGAGAGCAGTCTATTGAGAACATTAAAAAAGGTAACTAAATATAGATGTGTCAGTCTCTTGGATGAAAAAACTCAATATATTAAGGATCTTAATTTTCAAAGTGAATGTATAATATTAGAGTTTAGGGAGGGAATGTAACAAAATGATTCTAAAATTCATGTGTAAAACTGAACAGGAAAGAATGCCTATAGAGAAAATGTGTCGAAAAGCAGCAGGAGGGAGGATTCTACCCTACTAGACAGGAGGTTTTTTATAAAGATACATAAGCAAGGGCCGGAGGGTTAGCTCAGTGGTTCCAGCACCTGCCTTGCAAGCGCAAGGTCCTGAGTTCGATCCCCGGAAACCATATACAACGCTGGGCGTGGAGACTCACGCCCACCAGCCATCAATACCACACACCACAGTGCCGGGCGTGGTGGCTCACGCCTGTAATCCCAGCACTTGGGAGGCAGAGACAGGAGGATTGCTGAATTCGAGGCTTGCCTGGGCTACATAGTGAGCTGAGAGCCAGCCTGAACTACAAAGCGAGACCCTGTCTCAAAAAAAAAAAAAAGATACATAAGCAAGGTATTGTATTAAGGACCCCAAATCAAACAGATGGATAAATAAGTAGAATGGTTAAATGGGTCTAAATAGGACAGGAGCTATCCTTAAGCACCATCGGTGCTAACTGAATCATCACAGTTGGTTGGGTTCCTGAATAGGATGGCGGAGAAGCTAGCGGGTTTCTTCAGCAGAGAGCTTCATGGACATCAGCACCCTGAGGGAAGCAGGCAGTGATGGGCAGGTGTGGCAAAGAGCCAGGCCAGAGAAGAAAGGATACTAAGAGCCTGTGGCCATTTCCATAGAAAACACAAGCGGGGGTTGGAACCGGTGTATAATCCATTGATACAGGATGCAAATGCTAATCTGTATTTCTCAAACATTCAGAGGCAGCTAATGTCCTACTAGTCAAAGCAAGTTCATTATCAATGTGGTGGGAAGTAGACTCTGCAGCAGAAGAGGAAGGACAGGAAATATTTTCTGAGCAATAATCCAAAAGGTCACAGACATAGGACTAGTAGGATATGCTGATGGATTGAAAGAGAAGGTAAAGAAATGGGGTGAGTTTTAAAGTTTGGATATGAATAGCTCCTGGGCATGATTAACTAATACTGGAAGGATCTGGAGATGAACCAGTTTGCTGGGAAACATCTAAACTTTTGTTCTGGATTTGTGAAATATTAGCATCTAAGAGGGAATGTCAACGAAGCAATTAGGCGTCTAGGGCTCAAGAGAAAAGCCATGTTCAGGAACTTAAGGGTGCTGACATCAGCTCGTAGAAAGTCACAGACGTGCCCGAGGTCACCGGGGACAGAACCCCGGGGCAGCACAGGAACTGAACCAAGAGAGAACTCCAGGCGCTGCCGCTGGAAGCGAGGCTGAGTCAACGATGTACGTACTTACAGAAGTGCATGAGACCGCGCAGGAGCCCAGGGCTTTGGGGGAGGAAGCAGATCCAGCCTGAATGAAGTGCCTTTGAGAATTTGCATTAAATGAGAAAGATGGAGGCTGCTGGCAAGCTCGGCAAGAGCTACTGAGGGAACCAGCCCTAGGAAGCCTTGTGCTAACTGCTGGAGATAAAGAGATGAATAAGATACATTTCTTGCCCTTTAGGAAATCACAGCCTGGTAAGGAAGGAAGACTTGTGAATAAATCATTGCAGTACAGTGTGATAAATCTTATAACACGAAAACATTTTCCTAAATGTGTTCCACTGCACACTATTTGAGGGAGATGTTAATCTAGCCCCCAAAACCAAAATGTGCTAAGACCAAATAAACTTAGAAAACGCTGCAGACTAAATCCACATCTTAAAAAATTCCCAGGACATGCTAAAATGTTTAAAGGTTTTGAGGTTCTAGAGTAAACAAAACTGATTAACTTTGATTCAGAGTTAAACAAAAAAGTACAACTTGGTAGAAGAAAATTTTAAATTGTAGCATAATCTGTTAATATCTTTCAAACTAGAATAACTTTACTTAAGGATCTAGTTTGGGAACCACTAAAATAATCCATTAATGAGTTGGAGGGTCTCCAGGATGGGACCATTTTGGTGGAGGAAATCACAAGTATTACCCAGTGGGCGGAGATATAGAGGTCAGCAGCCTGGCTGGGCTGTAACCTATAGTCCCGAGGAAAGGAGGATTTCCTGAGGGATTGAGAAGTCACATCCCCAGAGGCCACATGCGGGCCACATGGCCAAGCTGGTGGACAAATGTGAGGTAGTAACCTCTGATGCATTGGGCTCTGCTGCCTGGCGGAAGATGCAGGGAAAGCAGTACTGCCCTGGGCTTTCCACACTATTGGCTCTGGACTTGAATATTTAGCTCATGGTGCATTGAAAACATCAGGAGGAAAAAATGCATCTGTGCTGAACACACACACGGTTTTCTTTTATTATTCCCTGAGCACTATATTATTGCAACTGCTTACACAGCATCTATATCAGGCTAGGTGTTATAAGTATTCTAGAGATGATTAATATATGTATATATGGATGTGCAAAAGTTATGTGGAAATATTATGTCATTTAAGTATTGTATTTTGTTACCCATGGGGGTTCTGGAATACTGAGGGGGGCAGGATACCAAGGACAAAGCTCTTCCCAAATCTCAAGATGCTGGATCCTGCTGGGCATGGTGGCTCACGCCTGTAATCCCAGCACTCGGGAGGCAGAGACAGGAGGATTGCTGAGTTCGAGGCTTGCCTGGGCTACATAGTGAGCTCAGGGCCAGCCTGAACTACAAAGCGAGACCCTGTCTCAAAAAAAAAAAAAAAAAAGATGCAGGATCCTGAAAAAGACCTTCAGGAATATCCTTTGTGCTGATATTTAAGAATTGCCTTGTTAGGGTCTCTGGAATCACAGGGAAGGCATGTGGCTTCTTTCTAAAGTATTTTCATCACTAGGAAGTCTGGTGGCAAAATTTATAGAGTTGCAAGTCTACTTGATGCCTAAGGCTATGCAATACTCTGAAAAACAAAGGAAATAGAACAGGCTAATAGAACTGTAGGGTCCCAGGCTGGCATCAGACAGCAGAACCCCAGAGAGAAGTTACTTGCCCAGTCTTCTCACCAACTTGCCAGGCTGCAGTGCCAAGTGGCACTTAGCAAACTGACATGCTGCCCCTTGGGGCCTGGCCTACACTACACAACCGGGTTTTGTCTGGCACCCCCAGGAATCATGGAAAAACAGTATCAACTCGGTAGTAAAAACAGCTACAAACGGGAGGGAAATAAACGACTAGGAGGAACAGCCTCCAGTGAGGAGACCTGGAAGCAGCCCTGCTCTCGCCAGGAGCTATGCTGGTTTCCTGCCCTGCATCATGGCGCCTGTGGCCAGCAGCAGGAGGCTGGCACAACAGTGCCCAGGATCCCATATGGCGCTGTACCAGAGGGCACAGTGGCCGTGTCCTGTGCTTCTTGGGTGAGTGCTCACACATTGCTACAGAGTACCTGAGAGATCTGGTTTTTCATTAATTTTGCAATTTCCCCAGAGGTAGAAAAATTAGGAAAAATTAAATCACCAGCTGGCTCCTCAGCAGTTCCGGGTCCTCTTTAATTTTTCCCTGACAACAAAGGTACCGGAGGCGGCAGAGCCCCCATTAATAGCTTGTTGCACAAAACGCACACTGGTGAGCAAAACCAATTCATTAGGCCCCAGCGCTGGGAGTCTGAGGTGCCGCCCCAGTCGGGAGGGAACCGGAAAGAGTGCCGCTGTGGGGAAGGGGCGGAGCACAACTCGCAGGACTGGACTGTGACCAAGAGGAACCCGCCCAAGGCTTGGGAAGGGCAGCTCCCAGCGCTCAGGAGAGGCGGCGAGCTGAGGCGTGGCCCGAGCAGGTGCCCCGACCCGGTGGCTGGGCCGTGACATCCGTCCAGAGGGCTAAGGGCGCGTCAGCGAGTCACTGGAGTCATCTCCTGGAGCCAGCGGTACTTAACATGGGGATATCAAGGGACGTTTCAGCTGTGGCGCGGCCTCTGCCAGTGTGAGGGTGGAAAGCAAATGGCGGCTTAATTCCCAGGACAGGGCAAGGGGGTTCTTCACGGGGAAACTGAGGCAGGCGGCCAGACCTGTTGACTGGGATGACACGGTGAGGGCAGGAATGAGAGAGTAGGTTTTGTGATCGGTGGTTTAACCCTTGTCCTGATGAGAGACGCTGTACTGAACGTGTACAGACTTTGCTGCTTGTCATTGTTCCCCGAACAATACACATTTACAGCCATTTGCTGCAGAATCAGGGCTTCAGTAGAACGGGTTCAGTGAAATGGAGGACATCGGCGCACAGGGAGCAAAGCACTCGGACACCTGAAACCAGGGCTACCCGCCTCCTCTGCCTCACTCTTCTAACACTCTCAAGATTTCTGCTGAACACAGGATCTTTACTCTGAAGGGTTGGGTAAGCTGCTGCTTTATGGGATCAAGGAAAAAAAGAATATGCTACTTGGAGCTAGAATTTTTTTTTTTTGTAAAATATAGAACCTCATCTGAGTGGCTCAAGAATAAAGAAGAGACTTATTGCAGTGACACAGAGACCTTAGACCAAACTAACAAGTAGGAACAAGCTCTAAGGCTTGACCTGAACATCTCCATTGCTCAAAGGCCACATGGTCTCCATAATTCCATTTCCACTTAATCCTCTCAGTCAGTCAACTTCCTGTGCTGACACACATCGCTCACAGCTCCCACGGTGACCGCAGTCCTGGCTCTAGGTCACTTCTAGTCCGGGCAGCCTACTGTGAATGGCTGCAGTCTCTGTGCTTCCAAAATTTTTACAGCCCAACGAAGCACTGGCAAATCCATGAGTCATTGGCTGGCAAATAATAAAACAATGGATTATTGCTCCATGGCTCACTGGCCAGATATCAGATCAGCTCTTCACCAACTATTACCACAGAGGATCTATTCCCAAAATACTCAGACTATCTCTTCGAGAGAAATGGGCAGAGGTGGTACTGAGGCACAAAGAGAACAGAACTGGGTAGATGGCAGCCATTAGAAATGCAGACTATTGGAAGAATTCATAGCAAATAAGAGGTAGTCAACCTGAACAACACCCACCCACCAAGATGTCCATAATCTTAATACCCATAACATGTAGATGTGTTACCTGATATGGCAAGAGGGATTTTTCAGATGCGACTAAGCCTTGAAATAGGAAGAATAGCCCGTGTTATATGATGAACCCAATGCAATTACAGGATTCTTCTAAGAGGGAGGTGGATCAAAGGGGCAGTAGTAGAAAACATGCCAACTGAAACTAGAGTGCAGTGATGGAAGCAAGAGGATAAAGCGATCCAAGGTAAAGGGCACAGGCTAAGGATGGCAGGTGACCTATTAGAAGTTGCAGTATGTAGGGGAACAGATTTACTTCAAAATGAGCCAGAAGAAAAGCATCCCTCTGAAGGCCTTGAGTTTAGACTTCTAACCTCTAGAATTGTAAGAGAATGCATTTGTGTTGTGTTAAGCTACTGTGTTTGTAGTGACTTGTTATAGCAGCAACAGGAAACCCATACATCCTGAAATATGAACACCATCATCTCAACTCTGCATGCTTTCTGAAGTCCAGATCTCCCAGAGGACCAGAATTATAGTTTGTTACCACTTAGTATGCAACATGAATTCAAGCAAACACCAATCCCTTTCGTGTACCTTATATTTATTCTTCCCAAAAGTGAAGATTTGATCAAGTTGGTTAACTGCTGTCCAACAAACAGTATTCTTACTGATGAGAGAGTCATGCTAATGAGTGGTCCAAGAAGTCTCACACCAGTAACACTTAGGGGTGTGACTTTTCTGTTGTTCAACGTAAAGGCCCTAGTCCAATCAGCTGAGGTCAGTGTAGTAAGGGGGCCACCAGTCAACAAAATCCAGGGGGCCATTTATACAAAAAATTAAGAGGTTTAGGCAATTTGGGAGAGTCACTTGAGGTCACTTCCTGTAGCCAGTAGGACTTATTGCAGAGACATTTAAAAAATAAGCTTGAGATTTAAGAGAAGAAAGGCCCTTAATGACCTCCTTGCACCAGCTCTGATGTTGCAGTGGTGATGAGCTTGAACTGCCAGAAATTTTGGAGATAAAGGTTTAAGGTTCCTTTCTTTGGAGTCCTTTGATCGCAGCCCACTGATTCCTATTCCTTCAGTGGAAGGCAGCTGTCCTCTGTAGGTCAAAGATGAACATTTCTCAGTAACTCCCATGGTCCCTTGCTCCTGTGATTGTCCTACAGGAGGGTGCAGGCTTGCTGCTAGCCAGGAGTTTAAAGGAAAGAAAAAAAAATCTGTTAAAGGTAATTTTAGTTTGCGGGCATGAAAAGACTCATGGTTGAGCTTCTGGAAATCAGGGTGGCTTAAAAAGTCAAAGAGATATTTGAATTACTGCCTTTGGGACTGGAAGAAACCCAAACAATTAGAGGTGTAAGACATAGGATTCACAGTTTGATAGGTTTTGATAGATCCCTAAAACCAGGTCTGCCGGCCCACTGGAGCCTGACCTCTTTAAAACTGCTGAAAATGCATGCGATAAACTCAGTCTGAAGACTCCTTGATGATTCAGGATAGATCAGCCACTTCCCCACATGGTTATTATTATCATTACATCGGGATGATTTATATTTTCCTCTTATAACATGCTACCTTTTAAAAATAGCTGGGCATCCCACCAAGACTCTGGTAAACATAAATTGGTGCTTTTCTGTTTTGTTCTTGAAAGGCAAAGATTTTTTTTCTTTCATTTTTTTTACATACTTTCAGTGACTCTTAAAATAATTCCATCATCTTCTTTAACTTGAATCCTCATTCAGACCTCCCAGTATTACATTAAAACTTCTAGGGTATTTGAATTTAAAATGTATTTGAATGGATCACATGTATCTCTTAAATTCTTTAATAAATAATAATAACTGAAATGCACATACTTTAAAAAATACAATTTTTATAATATATATTTTTACCCAAAAAAGGTAAAGTGAATCTGCCACACCCTACTTTGTCAGAAAAAATAATTGATCATCTGGTTTCTAGAATAGGTATGTGAGCTTGTAGAAGGTCTCTCCCTCCGGGTAGGATCGTGTGCACTTTTATGTTATTTCTCAACTGAGAATGACAGATCAGATCCAGAGCACGTGGTCTTCCTCCCACAAAGTCTGACTTCATGATGTCCTAGATCCACTGTGAAGGTTCCAGCAGTATAGGTGGCTCTGGGGAGAGCAGCAGAGAGTCTAGGGAAGGGGAGCGAGAGGAGGCCTCCAGCCCGGCTGGGACAGAACTGGGCGCCCTGGGAACGTCCGTCCGTTCCATCTCAGTTTAGCTCACTTGCTGCCCTCGTTGGGTGCACAGTCCTACCTACAGTGCAGCGTCTCGGAGGAAAGAAGAGTAAAGCTTAGGCTGCTGTAGACATGAAGCTGCGAGCTCTGCAACCAAGACGTGTGTCAGAAAGCCCAGGGTCACCAGCTCACACTGCAGCCTGTCACCCGGTTGAGGGTGGGCTGGGATATGTGATGTCAGCACTCTTGGGCTTGGGACGGTGCCAAGAGGAGGTACCAGGGGTGTGAGCCCCAGGCCTGGACACGTCATCTCTACAGACATAGTACCTAGAGAAAGCTGGGAACCATCACCAAACCTCCTTAGAGCGCTCTCCACCTCTCCTCCCTGAGAGACTCAAATCATTTATCTGGTTTTAAGGAGCTGTCAGAAAACTCTGCAAAGGGCTTTGCGCAGGAGTAAATTGCTAAATCACAATTTAAAGGTACTCAGCTCCTAGGTGCCCAGGGGTGCCTGCCTCCCCAAGTGTACTCACTTCAAGATTCCAAGCAATACAGCACCAGGGTAGAAAGCCAAATAATGAAAGTGAGGTCATGGCACAGACAGTCCTGCCCAGTTTCCCCCTACATGAGAGTAACCTGCCCTTCCCACGAAGCTCCTGTGGAATCCAGCGGCCAGCAACAGGGGGGTTATGCCAGATGGGATGAATTACTGCCCATTAGGTCCTTTAAGCAAGGTTTAAGGGGTTTCGTGCAGGAGGCTGGGAGTTTGGGTCCTTGTTCCACATCTGCAGCTGCAGCAGTCACAGATATCTAAGTGCTGTATTCAAAATCTGGAAGTTTCTCACGGCAATTGCTTAAGAACCACCACATCACTACCAAACCAAATGAAGCTGGAAACTATGACCTCTCTTAATTCAATATTTATTTTTTTCTTTTCTTTTTTTTGACATTGTATGAGTACATTACGTATACACATCACAAGTACACTACACACTGAGAATTTGTACCAGTATATGACACAACTTAATTCTCATTTTCCCCCTCCCTTACCCACCCTACCTCCCCCCACCCTTCTATATACAAGCATTGTTTCCTTTTTTACCATCAGTTTTTTTCTTTCTTCATTATTTACCCCTAAGCCCCATTACCCTTTGAATATTTACTATTTCACAATATCAATCATGTATTCTAGAGCACATTTATAGCTTCAGTTTCTCATATCAGAGAAAATATACAATATTTGCACATCTGTGACCTATTTATTTCACTTATGAGTATGTCCTGAAGGTACGTCCATCTGAGTATAAATGATTCAATCTCATCGAAATTCAGTATTTATATTCATTGTAATTATCCCTTAAGGACCAGAAACTCTGTGAGTTACATACAGTTTTGATGAACAAAACTGATAAATTTATTATTATCTGCCAGTAAATAGTGACTGGTAAATAAGATTTTCCAAACCACGGGCCTGGGGGTACAGGTAGCCAGGGAGATCGTGATACTGTTGGATTGGATCAAATCTGTCAGAGTGAAAAGTCATGCACCATAGGAATAGCAGAGGATGCAGAGAGCGCTGGGCCATGGCTTTCAGCAAGCCCCTTTTCCTACTGCATTAGACAGTGGAGGGGCTGGGACTTGTCTGGTTCTGCTGATCAGAATGGGGCCCTGGACCCAGTCTTAGGAAGTAGACTGTGGAATTCCCCAAGTCCCCATGTTGCACAGGGGCTGGAGCTGAGCTGGACCTCAGGACAGGACTTGTCTTCAGATGGAAACCACATCAGTGACCAGAAACAGCATGTAAAAACCAGTCAGCTTCTTTCAAAAGCACCTCTAACGTGAGGGTCGGATGTTTATCAGGTGGTCTTATGGGAGCCGTGAGAGGTGCAAACATAGACAGAGAGAAGAACTGAGTTGTAATTCATAGGTAACAAAGGCGTCTGTAATCCTGCAGGGAAACTTGGGGGCTGAGAGGACCCTGCACAGATGTCCCAAAGTAGGTGAGGACCCAACCCATTACTTTCCTGCATTCATTTGGCATTGAATGCATAGCACCCTGGGCAAGATGCCTTCATACCAAGGCAAAACCCAGAGAGAGGGGCACTGTGCCCCCTCCAGGCATCATGCTGTAACTAGAGCCAATCATCCAGCCAGAAAGAAGGATCTTTGCAGGAGGATGTGGGAAGAAGAAAGGGAGATCAGGCCAAAGTGAGAAGACAACCCACAGACTGCAAGTCTCCTCCCACAGGTAGGCCCTGCCCTCTGTGGCCTTGTCTGTCAACCAGGAGTAAGCCGACTGGGCCCCAGACAAGATCAAGCCAGGCTCCACTATGCTAAGATTCTAGGTCCTTCCAGCACCTCGGAGAAGCCCTAGTCTGGGTAAAGGAGATGTCTATGAAGCTGCTCTTCCACTTCCTTCTACCTACTGTGCATCCACCCTTGCCACTTCCTTTGTCCTGAACAGTGGACAGCCTAGAACCTGTCCATAGGTAAGAATCATGTGGTGGGTAAGGGTAGCCCTAGGGCAACAGTGGGGTATGGAGCAGAGACAGTGAGGTTTGGAGTTAGATATATCTACTTTCAGTTCCCACTTTTGCCCCTTCAGGGCTGTGTGGCCTTGAGCAAACCTCTCTGAACCCTGTAGACCCAGTCATCCAAGAACCTATCTGTACTTAATGAAGTCTCCAGAATTATCTCAGCTGCCAATCCTCTTCCCTCTGACCTCTTTTGTACCCTGAGCCCTGGTTGGATTTAGAATGATGACAAATAGCTCTGAATTCCTTATGCATTTAATTGCTTAGGGGCCTTCTGTGTGTGGCTCTGTCCACGGTTTCTGCTTCTGCTCAGGACTGCTGTCAGCTTTCTGATCTCAGCACCTCCTGCCTCTTTCCTTTCAGCCTGACTGCTTCTGTGGTCCAGTGTGAGTCCTGGTAGAAGAAATCTGCAAACTCTAAACAGATGTGTCTCAGCTTTGGGGTGAATGGCAGGGCTACTCTGTCCCCAGGGAAAAAAAAAATACCCTGCTTCTGAGTCCTGTGGTGTGTTCCAAGCTTGGCTACTCCATTTCTTGAGGTGAGTAAGGGGAACTCTGCCCTTACTGTATTTAAAAACATGGAACCTGAAAGACCCTGGCTTAGGAGCCTGGTGCTGGCCAAGGGTGAGAATGAGATGAAGGGAGATTTGCCATGGGGACTGTGGCGTACAGCGCCTTTGAAGAGAGCAGAAACAACAGGCTGTGGGGACAGGGAAAGGATTGGGATGTAATATGAACCTGCAGGACAGCCCAGTGATTTGCATCCTGATTCATTCCCCTGTTTGATCCTCTCGCTCTTGAGGGTGGGCTGCTGATGAACAGTGTTGAAATATCATCTCTGATGTTAGGGCACAAAGAGACTCTGGCTCCCATCTTGCTCACCCCGAGGGAAGCCAGGTATTGTGCTGTGATCTGTGACAGAGAGAGACTCAGGCGGAAATAAGCTGAGAGATCTGGCCCACCAGCCGTGAAGTGCCGAACTCCATCAACAGTGCGTTTGGAAGGCAGTCCTCCCCCGTGGAGCGTCAGATGTGGCTGCTGCTCCCACCAGCACAGGAGCCTCCGCAGAGGAAAAGCGCTGAGCCATGGGTTTCACACACTCCATACTGAAACTCAAATTCACTCTGCCTACTGGATGTTGATACTTCTATTGTGTATGTGAGGAAACTAAGCCTCAAAAGGCTGAAACCTACTAAATGCCATATGACAGCCAAATAGAAGACCAGAGATCCGAATCCAGGACTAACACATGCCAAGGTCCACCTTCTGGTTATTGAGAAATTTACTATGTTTTTGTTTGTTTGTTTGTTTGTTTGTTTTTGAGACAGGGTCTCGCTTTGTAGTTCAGGCCGGCTCTGAGCTCACTATGTAGCCCAGGCAAGCCTCGAACTCAGCAATCCTCCTGTCTCTGCCTCCTGAGTGCTGGGATGACAGGCATGAGCCACCACGCCCAGCACTGTGGTGTGTGGTATTGATTGCTGGTGGGCATGAGTCTCCATACCCAGCATTGTATGTGGTTACCAGGGATTGAACTCAAGACCTTGCACTTGGGAGGCACTGAGCTAACCCTCCGGCCCCTGTACTATGTTTGTTTGACACTTTTTTATTAGAACTTTGGAATGAAAATAGATACTCACTGAATTACCCCACTAGTAAACATGTGGGACTAGAGCACTGTGCTAACTTAGCCCAAACACCCCATCCCCCCATCCCTCATACACACACACACACACACACACACACACACACACACACGTACACATGCACATGCACATGCAGCAACATATCCTTGGAAGAAGAATCCTCCATGTACACAATGATCTAACTGGTACTTTCTGAAGAAAATAGCAGAACCTGATGCCACTATGGGCCAAGATCCACTTCTAAGAATTTGTTTTAACTCACTTGAATATCCCTATGAGGAAGGCCATCTAATCACAGACAGGGAAATGGGCATAAAAAGTCAGTAATACACTTCGAGGCAGTCTGATGCCAGAGTCCCACTCAAGGTCCCCAGAAGAATCCTGCCCAGATCCTGGGCTGTCTCACTGCCCAGGGTCCCAGTGCAACTTCAGACCTAGCCGGCCTACCTTCTGGATTCAGCCCACTTCCAAACTCCTCACCTCTGTCTTTCTCCATTCAGTTTGTGGCTCCCAGTTCCAAGCCTCCCCTGTCTTGGCTCCTGAGTGTCACACTTATCCCCCAGATCACAGCTCTTGCCTGCACCCCAGTCTGTACCCACTGACCGGCCTGTCTAATAGCTCACTGTGCAACTCACCCGAGGCTCTGCCTGCTGAGATGCTGCCTTAGGACAAGAACAACCCAAGGATAGCACTGAACCAGAAAAACATGTCGTCCAGTAGGTCAGGGACAGACACGCGTGGTGGGAAATGGTCCCAGTTCTAGGGCTATTATCCCAAGGCATATTGCTTCCAGGGAAGGAAAACAGCAAGAGGTGGGAAGAGCATTACTGTGTGGATAAAAAGATGACTGTGCAAATGAGCACAGATAGCCAAGAACTTAAATTAAGGACACTACCAGCTATGCTAGAGAAGATGACAGAAGCTGTGACAGACCTCCAGGGCACAATGCAAAAGCAAGTCTGCCCATGTTTATGCAGATAACAGAGCTGTTAAAGAGGCCATAACATTGATCATATGGGATTGTAATGGCCCTGAAATGGACTAGAAGGAGCACTGTGTGGTGGCGGGGAGGAGGGGCCCCAGAGCCAACGGGAATCGGAAGCACTTTTCCAGCAGACTGTTGAGCAGTCAGGGAGGAGGGACCATTTGAGGCAGCCATAGGACTGCTGAATGCAGCAAGGGATGAAGGGATGGAGCTAAAATGCTAAAAGCAGCATTTTCAAACAAGTCTCATTTCAATTTAGTCTTCCCATCTGTGGTGATTTTAAAAATACAGCTTCCAAATCGCCTGTAGCATCTGGGGAGCAGGGTCTGTGGGCAGACACCTGCGCGACAGTGAACATTTGGAGTGACATTCAGGATGGGGGTCCTTATGATCTGAAGACTGGTCAGTAAAGGAGACAGACTCGTAGAATCCAAAAATAGCAGAGCAGGAAGATGCATTAGCTAACCTGCCCACAGAGGGTCAGCAGTATAGTTGAGGTCACAGAGCAAGTAAGTGACAGAGCAGAGGATGGAGCTCTGACATCTAAGCCCCTGTTCAGGGCTGCACTTCCTCCTGGCCTGAGGGAAAGGAGAACCCATGAGAGCATCTCCTCCAACACTTGACTGTGTTCAGCACCCTGTGGTTGCTCCAAGGAGACACGGGGAGGAATAAGGATGGAAAGTTCAGTTCTGAATTCTCTTCAGCAAAAAAAATTCCAGGTAATTATTTTTCCCTCTTCAGCTTAGAAGAAATAAGAATGAAGACTGTCCTAGCTTGAGAGAAGACAAGACTAGAAAGCAACTGAGCACTATTACGCCTTGCGTTTGGATGTCCCCCAAAGCCTCATGCGATCACAGGTGGGGCTTTTCAGAGGTGGCTGGATCTAGAATGCATGATGGTTTCACAGAGCAGTGCTAGGGTGAAGGGTGGGTGATTACTAAATCAGTCCACTGATCGGTTTGGCACCAGCCTAATCCAAGTGTCTTAAGGGGCAGAAAAAGGTTTCTAAGGTCTCTTGCTTGCTTCTGCTGCCTTCTGCCTGCCATGAACTGTTTCTCCTCTATGATAGCCTTCTGCCATGCTGCTTGCCTGGGAGCCAGCAGATTATGGGCTAAAACTTCTATGTACCATGAGCCAAACAAACAGTTCCTCCTTTAACTTTGGGTGTTGGGTATTTTGTATCAGCAATGAGAGAGAAGTAACTAAGACAGCAACCTTCCAGGCTGACTGTCTGCAGCCTGGTCCCAAATTTCCACCTAGGGTGAGAGATGAGGTTATGATGACCTTCCCTGGCCCATCTCTTGGGGATGTGGAGCTGCATACAAACAACAATAACTATGGTGTTGGCTGTAGTTGGCAGAAGAAAGGAGAGGACAGATGATTTCAAACTTGAAAGGCACCAGCGCCATTCTATTGTTTTGCCTACCATTGCTGATGTGCTATAATATGTACTATATATGTGCGTGCCATAATATGTGCATGTGTGTGTGTGTGGGCATGCATGTATGTGTTTTGCATGTAACAGATGAATGAGATGGAATGGTGTAGAATGGTATACAAAAGAAGAGTACACCAAACCTAGTTAGACCTGTACTGAGTTCTCAGCTTGTGGTTTGCAGAGGAGACAGAAAGGCCTGTTCCTCCTCAGTTCAGGGCATTCAGGGCATTCAGTTGTAACAAAGGCCTAGCTCAAATCAGCCAAAGCAAAGGGGTCTTACTGCAGAGTATATCGGAAACCCAGAATGTAGTTGATGCAGGCATGGCCAGGACCAGGTTTCCATGGCAAATACAGAAACTCGAGGGATGATGCTTGGCTGGCATTTGGGAAAACATTTACGACAGCCAGTGTGGCTGGAATCCTGAGAGGCAGCAGAAGGCATATAACACAGGCCCTGTGGTCACCATGACAGCTGTATTCTATAATGTGGGCATGGTGAGCCAGACCTTCAGACTTGTCTGAAAATGCCTCTGAGGCCTATCTGGATCCCTAGCTTCAAGGAAAAACATAGGGTATAGGAGGAGCATGGACCACCCCATAAAAATTTGTATCTGAATGGGGCTTTGAAGGGTGATAAGAAGTTCATTGGGTGGAGGAAGAAGAAAGCATCCCAGATAGAAGAACACATTCAAAGAGAAGAGCACATCTGGGACTCTCTGGTTGGCCATGACAGCATAGGAGGCTCGAAGCAGCTGGCATCAGGTGGTGATGGACCTTGCAGAAAGCCCAAATCCAGTGCCCAAATTCATTGGTCATACTACATTCTTGAGAATCACAGCAGCCTCTAATGAGCTGAAGTTGCTTTGTCACATACTACAGTGAAAATAAGTGTAGTTACAGTAGCACACAGCCCATCTCCTTCTTCTTGCCCCTCCCCTACAGACACACACACACACACACACACACACACACACACACGAACATACAACCTCCTACTCTCCAAATCCAGGCAGCATGAGGAGGGCCCACGTGCTAAACAGACCATAAATAAAAGCTTTACACAGCTTTTCCCTAACCAAACAAGTTTTTCATTGAAACTGAAGAAATAGGTGCTCTTAAGCTAAATTCTGAGCTGTCATTCCCAAGAGACTAAGGACATCAGAGTGAAAGGCAGACCTGATAGCAAACAGGTCCAGAGGTTGTCATTCCAGGACAGCCCAACAGATCCACCCCAGCTCACGGCTGCCTCGTGCAGCACAGGGCACCGTGCGGCAGACACTCAGTAATTAAAGTAAGAAATGAGAGTCCCTTGATCATTATTGTACACAGGGCCCTAAAAATGATGGAGAGGTGGCCCACCTCTACCATGGGGTGGGCCCAAAAGTAATTACCAGGATACTTTGCAGATTATTGAATAAGTCCCTATAACTGGCACATTGATTTATAGAAGACCTGGAGATTTTGAGAGATTTGAGAGAATATTAAGAATCAATCAATATTTTAATTTATTTCAGGGTCCTGGAGACTTTGGCTCTGCAGAAAACCACTGGGAGGAAGCTGTGACCTTTGAAATACGGCTGGCTGGCAGGCCCCTCAGAGAGAAGCCTGCTTGGCAGCAGCTGCAAAGGGAAGATTTCTGGTTCTAGAATGTTCACTTTCTTCAAGGCATGAGTCAGGGATTTCAGCCAGTGGGCACTCAGGTGAACGTGGCCTAGAGCTCTTAGACTGGGGTACAGACTGCCCTCTTCACAGAAGCATCCCCCAGGCCCAAAGACAAGAGCCAGAGACTGTGCACCCTTCCTATGGGGTGCTGCTGGCCTGTGGAGACATTCGCTGGGGCTCCCCATCCCTGTGTTCTCGGTCCTTTACCAGGCACCTCTCAGAGCACTGTGCACCCGACTTGTGAGACTATCACCAAGCATGTGTCTCACTCCCCAGTGTGGCTCTATGCTGCCTTGGAGCAGGGACAACGTCTGATCCATTTCCAAGCCCCTACTACTTGGCACCAGGCTGGCTCAGAATGAGTAGACATCAGTCTTAGTCCATTTCGTGTTGCTAGAAGGAAGCACCCGAGGCTAGGTGATTTCTAAGAAGGCACCCCTGAGAAGTCCAAGTGTATCATATCAGTATCTGCTTGGGTACTAGAAAGAGCCCTGTGCTGCTTGGATTCAGGCTGAATGTGCAAGGGCAAGTGGGCACCTATAGGAGTAGCTGATCTCCCAAGATAGCTGGTGCTGCCCCCTCAAAAAAAGAATTAATCTATTCTGGAAGGCTGCCCCCCATGACCCAACCACGTCCCACAGGTCCCACCTCCCAACACTCAGGAATTAGGATCCCAACACATGAACTTTGGAGGGAACACACTATCACACCAATATGAAAGGAATTTATTGAAACAAATGAATGGTCAAATGAACTGATATAAGAAAAGCAAGTACTCATTTGTGGAAATGTTATTAAAGGTCACACAATGCATTAAGATCTGCCAAGTTTTAACAGCCAACCGAGGGAACATTTAAATGGAGTCAGCAAAACTGAGAACACTGAAGGCTTTGTGAAAAGAAGTGGCCCAGGCCTGCAGCACCCTATGGCTGGTCACGGGGAGGAGACAGAGCCGTTTCCATCCTCAGCCTGATGCGGCCAGGGGAAAGCAGGTGCCAGGACCTGAACAGGACCTCTGACAGCAGCGGCAGCCTTTTCCAAGGAGACACCCAGCCCCTCGGAACTGAGGGAGAGAGAGTGGGGAGAAGAACACGGCAATTTGTTCTCCACCCCTCCTCACGCCTCTCTGTGTTCCGCACTGGCCAAAGCCAAACAGGAGTCCTGGAACAAGGAAGCCCTCGATTCAGAAGCGAGAGGGGTGGAAAGTGAGCAAAAGGTACCCAGTCAAAGGGTGCTGAGTATCACGTAGTCTGGTCCGTTCTGGCCTCTCCAAGCCCGTGAGAAAGGCAAACCTGGGCAGGCCCAGATGATGGGCTCAACCCACTGGGTCTCACAGGGGCAATTTTATAACTGGCAGTGTCTCTAGCCAGTTTCCACGGTTGAAGCCAAGTTAATGCCATTACAATCTCATGAATAAAGCCCAGGAATGCTCTAGACAACAAAATGCGCAAGACCATGCCCACAACAAATAATGACCCAACCCACGGTGTCCATAATGCCACGCCTGAGAGAGGCTGGCTTAAGGAAAGTTTTCGGAGGACTCTAGGATCAGACAGACCCTGTGCTGCCCTAGTTAGGGCTAAGCAGTGTGGTCCTCACTGGGCTGGGGAAGATGGCATCGTGTGGTCTGACCCAGAGCCATAGCCAGTGAGTGGCCAGTGTCCTGTCTTCTTGTGTCCCTTTGGGAAAGGAGGAAGTCCAACTGCTCTCTGTCTCTCCAACAGCAATACCCCAAAGGCGGCCAGGGTGATGGAGAGGTGGCCGAGAGAGCAACCTGACTCTTCATGAAAGCGAAACATCCCCTCTGGTCTCTCCACTTCCACTTCCCCAACTCCTTGGTCACTGCAATCCTCTTGTTCCTTTCCTTGTGCATCTTACATTCACACCACCCAAACATGGTAAGAGTGAATCAAGCCTTGCCGCTTGTGTCTTTCACTTTGATTATGTTTGCAAACAAAAACAAGCATCAGAAGGAAACTGAATCCCAAGTACAAACAGAGTGCCTACACTGCCTCAGGGAAGGGGCTGCAGAAGAACAGTATGCGCGGGGTGAGGCCCACCACCATCTCCTGTATGCTCAGGAAGCACCATTGTGATCCCCATCAACAGATGGGGAAACTGAGGCTTACCAAGAGCAAACAGGAATTCAAGTTTGTACCCCCAACAAGCAGCAAAGTGAGGTCTTAAACCACGCACCGAGCTGCTGACTCCAAGACACAGACTAGCGCTGCTTCTTATTTCACTCTGACATAAAATTTGTTCATTCCCCGGGTGGTTTGGGTACCATAATGAAAACTGCTAGAGTTTAAGTAATTGGGCTCCTATTTTTTCCCATCACATCTTAAGGAGTTTGTCTATCATCTGACCCTCTGGGACAAGATCTGGGAAGAAGGTCATTTCCGAGCATATATTCATGCCATAGATATCCATTAAGAGAAACGTGCAGGTGCTAGTGCCCGTGGAGCAGGACAGAAGTACTTGAAAAGGGACCTTTGGTGCCGGATCATAGAGGATCCTAATATTGGTACAACACATGTACTCAGCCTCCTCCACGAGCTGGCCACTGTTCAAGTTCTTCCCATTTGCTAATTCCAGGAAGCCCCAAAGCCTAAAGCTATCAGGGCTCTCTTTGTACTGATGCATGGTGCAGCAGTCAAGTAAACCACTCAGAAATCCCAGCCGAGCCTCTGGGGCTCTGTTCTGGCATAATGTACCAAAATAAATGAACCATGAATTTCTCAAAGGGGAAGAAGCCAGTCACAAAAGAAGAAATGCTGCCGGGCACTGTGGCTCATGCCTGTAATCCCAGCACTCGGGAGGCAGAGACAGGAGGATTGCTGAGTTCGAGGCTTGCCTGGGCTACATAGTGAGCTCAGAGCCAGCCTGTACTACAAAGCGAGACCCTGTCTCAAAAAAAAAAAAAAAAAAAAAAGAAGAAGAAGAAATGCTATGACACCACTTATTCGAGAATTTAGTGTAGTAAAGTTCATGGATACAGAGAGTAAAAAGGTGGTGGCCACAGGGCAAAAGGAGAAAGGAGCAGGGAGTTACTGTTTATAGGTACAGGTTTCAGTTTGGCAAAGATGAAAAATGTTCTGGAAATAGATGGAGACAATGAAAATGTATTTAATGCCACCAAAAATGGTTGAAATGAAAAATCTACACTGTGTATAACTTACTACAATATAAAGGAAAAAATATAGCTTTTCAGCTCACCATTAGCCGTCATAAATTGATATCTAAAACAACCAGGATCTCAAATCTGTTCTCTTAATCATCCCTCTACACTCAACAGTGTTAATCAGCACTCTCCAAGAGAGACAGAATGGATCAGATGTATATCTGTATAAAGAGAGATTAAAGGAGCTGAGTCACCACTTCCAGAACACACAAGTCAATAATCTGCCAGGTATGATGAAGACCCATGGAAAAGCTGATACTGAGGTTCAAGTCCAGAGGCTGGTACTGGTAGAATTCCTGTGCTAGCAAACGTTGGTCTTTGCTCCAAAGCCATCAGTTGATTGCACAAGACCCACACAGACTATGGAAGGTAGCCTTCTTTACCCAAAGATCATTGAGTTAAATGTTAATCTCACCCAAAAGACTCACAGAAATATCTAGAATATGTTCGACCACATATCTAGACAGCATGGCCCAACCAAGGTGGAACACAAAATTAACCAGCACAAATGGTCAGTCCCAACTGTCATATCGAAAGAGAAAGCAGCCTTATTGTAAATAAGGAGCTGGAGATGAGATCAAGCCTGGGGATGCTGGCAAACTCAGGAACTAAAACCAAAGACAAGTCCGAAAAAAACAGGCTGACATATTAAGGCAGAAGAAAAGACTTTGAGCAAGTTGACACAGGTCAAAGGCACCAGGGACAGGACGGGTTTAGGGTAACTTACCAATGCAGTCTTGCTGCTAAGCCTCCAGTCTCCTACCAGGTGAGGGGTAATCTTGCCAGGGCCAGGTGATAACCACTGCAGGTGATGACCAGCTACCGACCTAGTACTGTGAATTATCATCTTCCTCCTGGACAAGAAAAATAAAGTTTCCAAGGAATGTTACCCAGGTAGCCAACCTTTCTAGAATCCCAGCCTGGGTCACATCTGCAGATGGGGCTTGAATGGCATAGATATGCAAAGACCAGAGTGTAATGAACTTCTGGGTTTATGTTACTGAGCCCATCAGGGTCCCTCTAGGATTGGGATCCAGGAGACAAATTTAAGATGAAGGGACCAGGTCGAAAAGGACTTTCCAGGGCCAAGGATTTAGCTCAGTGGTTCTGGTGTCTGCCTTGCAAGTGCAAGGTCATGAGTTCAATGCCTCATAACAAAAAAATAAAATTTATTTTCACAGACAGGAAATAAATCCAGAGGTGGGAAGCTGGAAGGAACTGCTGAACGCAGCCAGAGTAGGAAATGGAAATATTGTGAGGGATGATGCCAGCCTGACTGAATACAGAGGAAGGTATGAGTTGGTGGTTCATGGATTCAGGAGCAATGTCTTCCAGCACAGAAGGTCCATAGAGGCCCTCTGTGTACATAGGATTCGGAGTCTTGCCCAGGCCAAAGGAAGGTCTTCACAAAGAGTGGCTCCACATGAGTCCACACCCATCTGCACATACAGGCCTCATTTCTAGGGAGGAGGTGGAACCACTTTTGCACAAGCACAGTGTTTTCACATAATACTAGAGATCTACCGTATAGCTCAGTCTAAAAATCCCTATTCCCTCACTGGTAAAGTAAGGGTGATCCTAACTCCTAGCAAACATCAGCCATTTCATAAAATCAAGTGAGAAAATGAGAGTGAAAGTCCAGTGACATCTGTAGTAGGTAATTCATTTGAAGAAAGTAGCTAAATATCAGATCCATCCCTGCTACTATAGAAGTGGAACAAAGATACTCCAGAAATATGCAAGGCCTGGAGAGGTACAGACATGGTAACTTAGTATATTCTAATTAAAAATCAAAATCACTTGTGGAAAAAAAAATCTGTTGCTATGGAGCCAATGCCAGGAAAAGCACTGAATTACAGCCAGGGATTTATGCATGATCCAGGGCTCTGACCAGCCCTGGGGCTACACAAAGTCTGATAAATCGAGGTGCAGAGGTTCCAGGCCACAGACTGTGAGTGGATGGTGGGATTGGACAGTGAGGGGCAGATTTTCTACCTTTAAGCCTAACTAGATGCTCTCTGTCCATCTGACACCTTCCATTTCCATTGTCTGCAAGTCCTTCTCATTCCTCCTGGCCCCTCCAAGTTTACCCACTCTATTAACATCCCAGGGGGGATGTCATTAGACATTAGTATGTGATGACACATACTAGGATTTGAACAACTACAATGATGGTTACTATTACTTTCTATGGACCTGATCCCATGATGTCTACTTTATATCTGTTTTCTCATTCAGTCTTATCGTCTGTACACTTCATATATGAAGAACTTGAAATCTTAAGAGATTAAATAACAAGCATATTCCTTGTTAAAAGGAAGAGCTTTTGGGGTCCTGAACAAGCATATTAGACCACAGCTGTCTTGATAATTTACAAAAAATGAGATTTGGGCATAACAAAATCTAAACCCACTGAGAATTTTTATGGAAAAAAATATGTAAATGAATTTAGGAGCAAGCCACGGGGTACTTGGCCAGCAGCTGTAAATAGCATTCCCCCAGGTTTAATTTCCCCATAATGGCTCTTGGTGTTGTGTTGAGTGAACAATTGTAATAACAGGCAGGTTAATCTGCCCCGTAATTCACACTTGGTAAAACTGTTGAGTGGGAGGCATTAAGGGCTTTGCCAAAGCAAAGCAGATCCTGAAAGGCATCTCAGCCTTAATTGTTTCCAAGAAAAAAACAATGGTTTCTCATCTCTGACTCTGGGAGTCTTGTAAAGAAAACAAGAGTACAAAGCTCCCATAGGGCCTGAGTGGTTGGGCCAGGGCTGTCATTTCATTTTAATGGCTTATAGAAAAGTTGGAGGAGTGGTGAGGATTAAAGGCATCAGTCTCCTGCAGACCTCCACAAGCTCTGGGATCCCGTTTGAGTTTGCAGCTCGTGTTCCTTTAGTAACCATAGCTAAATTATTAGAATAAGTTTCCAGAGTTCCCTCCTCCAAGCTCTGTGGTGAAGCAATTTATTTAGGAGTTTAAAGCCACAATCCAGTTAAATATTTTTTTCTGTGTTCTGAAGAAAAAAACATAGTGGTTAAATTTAGGAACTGGTTGCAGGTCCTTAAAATACTAGAGAATGGAGCTCAGTTTTTCCTTCCTTTCTTCTTAACCAGGAGGCAGCCTCTGGGGAACACGGGAAGACCACAGACCTTACATCTGAACTCCCATTTCTTCACCCAACCTCTGCGATCTTTCCCAGACACTTCTCTCTGACCCTTAATTTCTTCTTTTGTAAAACTGAACATCCATGTTGAAACATTCATGTTGATTATTCTTAGTCACTCTGAAGACCTGCAAGTATACATTTGCTGACAGGTAAAGTACGTAAGGGAGTTCTAAACAGGAGAATCAACTACCACCTACTACCTGCATCATCACACAGCTCTGCTGTTCTCTGCTTGAACCTAAATGTAGTTTAGATTTCATTTTATTAAGAAATACAGCATGTATACAGAAAAATGCAGAAAGCAAAATGGATAGCAAAGAAAACAATATAATGGACAATGATTAGTCATAAAAGAGCACCTGTGAAACCAATATCCAGGTAAATTTAGGTCAAGAGACAGCAAACTTTTTCTAAAAAGAACAAGATAGCAAATATTTTATTTGGCTGATTTGTTCTCTTTAGAATTTACCTGTCTTAGTCCATTACAGTTACATAAAATATCATAATCTGAGTGGCTTATAAACAATGGAAATTTATCACTACAGTTCTGGACGTAAGGAAATCTATGATCAAGGTGCTAGGAAGGCCCCATTTCCTGTCTTATTGATGGTGTGTAATTAGCCTCTTTCTGCCACTACAATGAAATGCCCAAGATAATTAATTTAAAAGAAAAGGTTGTTTAGGCTCACAGTTCAGGAGGTGCTGGTCCATGACTGATTCCCCCCATTGCTTATTGTGATGAGGTATCATATAGCAGCAGGAACAAGTGCCAGCAAAACTATTGGCATGGTGAGCCAGGAAGCAGAGAGAAAGGAGGGACCTGATTCTCCCAGTCCCTTAAGGAGATATGCCCCCACTAAAACCAGTGACAAAGCCTGCCTTCATAAGTTCTAACATCTCCAATAGTGCCAACCCGGACACCAATTAAACATAGGGGTCTTGAGGGGCAGTCCTAATCCAAAGTAAATCCTACTGTTCCCAAAGTGGTGTAACTAGCAATCTGGGTCCTCTCGTAAAGGCTTCATCCTCATGTTCTTACCTCCCTAAAGTCCCATCTTCCAGTATTATCACATTGATGATTAGGTTTTGGCATGTGAATTTGAGGGAATACAAAGATTCCGAGCATGCCATCCACCACTGAATTGTGAAAGCAGACATACCCAGAAGTAAACGAATGTGCTTGCTTTGTTCCAATAAAACTTTATTTACCAAAGTAGAAGGCAGGACTGGGAGCACAGAGGAGTGACAGAGCACTTGCCTAGCATACTCTGGGTTTTGAGTTTGAGCCCCATGACTTCAAAACAGTAAAATAAAATAATAAAAACTATGATTCTCTGACCTTTTCGATTATCAGTCCACAGAGCCACTTCATGCTTTCTCCTTAGCAAGGATATTATCTTTATTTGTATGGCAATCGCTTCTATACCTTTCTTTTGTTTTATTACCTAACCATGTATCTCTAAACACTAACATTTTGCCTAGCTTTTTCTCTTAATATAAACAAAATCTTACAGTATTTCCTGAGTCTGGCTTTTCATAAAACATAACTGGCAAATCGCTGTAGCTCATTACACTTTACCATTGATGCACATTTATACTTTTTCCACTTTGAGGCCATTGTGAATAATGCAGCTGTGAATATTCTTATACAAATCTCTTAGTATGCAAGTGCTTGAATTTCTGTTGGGTATAAACCTAGCAAAGGGAGTCTAGGGCCTTTGTGTAGGTGTATGTAAAAGGTAATGACAGCTCTTCCCTGTAGGAATGTGAATTTGTAGTCCTCCCACCTGTGTTCAAGAAGATTCCAGTTGTTATACATCCACTCTAATATTTGTTATGACCAGATTTTTAAAATTTACCCATTCTGGTGAGTGTAATTATAGCGGTAGCTTCAGTTCACACTCTCTGCTTAGTAATGAGGCCCTACACCTTTTCATGTACTTCTTGGTCATTTAGACAGCTTCATTTGTGAAGTGTCTGTGTAAATCTTCTGTATACTTTTTCTATCTCGCTGTTTGACCTTTCCTTATTGACTTTTACAAGTTCCATTTGTATTCTATGAACATTTTTGTTGATTACACGGGTAGCAATTTTTTTCCCACTTCTGGCTGAATATCTACCAAGTCACTTGATAAACAAAGAGGCTCCTGATTTCAGTGTAGTAAATTTCCTCAGTATTTTCCTTAATAGTTCGCACTTTTTAGATTCTAAGGAACCTTTCCATATCTTAAAGATAGGATATTTGGCTTTTCTAAATTTCATTTCTCTAACTTGTTGCTCATTTTACATAAACCTATATGTTAGAGATATCAATGAAAATCCATGATACATACTATAAATATTTTCTCTCAGTTTGTCATTTACCTTTGAATGTACTTATATTTTTACCATTAAAAAGTATTTTCAAACCTACCAATATTTTTTTTATTGCATCTGGATTTTGATTGGTAAGTTGGAAAACTTGCTATATCCAAGTTAGAGAAGTCACTCAAGTTTTGCATAGTTTAATTTTATATAAATATATGTATACAAATACATATGATCCATTTCAAGGTTCTTATGTATAGTATAAGGGAAGGATATGTTTGTGCTCTTACAAGTAGCTATCTTATTTTCTCATGCCACTTATTAAAAAATAATTATTTGGACACCTGGAGAATATACTAATAAGTGAAATCAATAGATCACAGATAGGCAAATTCCGGATCTTCTCTTTGACATGAATACCTATAGATGCAAATGAGCTCTAGAAAGTATGACAGCTTTTATAGAGTGGGAAATTTCCATAGGAAATTTGGTGTGGGAATGTAATGAGGGGAAGGAATAAATATGATATAGAAAGAAAATAAAAGATTATGTATAAAGGGGATGGGAGGTGTGGGTAGGTAGGGATATGGGTAAAAATGAGAATTAACTTGTGTCATATACTGGTACAAATTCCCCAATGTTATATGTGATTGTGAGATGTATATACATTGTACCAATAAAGAATTCAATTTAAAAAATAATAATAATAGGGCCGGAGATTTAGCTCAGTGGCTCCAGCACCTGCCTCCCAAGCGCAAGGTCCTGAGTTCAATCCCGGTAACCACATAGAATGCTGGGCATGGTGACTCACAGCCACCAGTAATCAATACCACATACCACAGTGCAGGGCGTGGTGGCTCACGCCTGTAATCCCAGCACTTGGGAGGCAGAGACAGGAGGATTGCTGAGTTCGAGGCTTGCCTGGGCTATATAGTGAGCTCAGGGCCAGCCTGAACTACAAAGTGAGACCCTGCCTCAAAAAATAAATAAATAAATAAATATTATTATTATTATTATTATTTGTCCCGGGATTTATGCTCACACTTCTATCCATGTTTTCCATGTGCAGGTGGCTCCATCTCTCGATTTTCTGTCCATCTCTGTGGTATGTCTATTCATGTGCCAGTACTGCTGCTTTTTACTTATAGAGAATTTGCACAATGTTTTAATGTCTGGTAACTATAATTTCCTCAGTTTTTCTAGCTATAGAAAAATAAAGTTTTGCCATTTTTCCAATAAATTTATATTTTTACAGTAAAAGTTTATAAATTAAATTAAGGAAGACTGACTTCTCGGTGATCCTGCAATCTCCTGACAAAGAATAAAGGGCACCTTTTTAGAGGATGTCTAGCAAGATGTGGGCTTTGTCATCACCACGACTTTTCCAATCCAGCATCTCTTCCCACAGCGTGCAGTCTTCAGTCATCAAATTTTAATGTTAATTAGTATTTTTCTTTATTCTCTTCCTGATAAATATAAGTAACTCAGAGCATTTTTATTGAATGTCATCACCCTTTTAAAACTTGTATGTATCTTGAAGACATAGCAGAGCTAGTTTTGTTGCTAATATACCTGACCTCCAAGAAAACTTACCTGTGTACTTGTGGCCATACTTCCATTTCTCTTCACCCCTCTCTGCACCTTCAGTGTTTTAAGCAAGATTATTTTCCTTATGTCTGAAGAATACTCTTTAGTGTATTCTTTAGTTCAAGGTTTGCTGGTAATGGACTCAGTCTAGCTTATCTGAAAGTGTCTTCATGATATCGTCACTTTTTTTTTTTTTTGAGACAGGGTCTCCCTTTGTAGTTCAGGCTGGCCCTGAGCTCACTATGTATCTCAGGCAAGCCTCAAACTCAGCAATTCTCCTGCCTCTGCCTCCCGAGTGCTGGAATTACAGATGTGAGCCACCACACCCGGCACTGTGGTATGTGGTACTGATTGCTGGTGGGTGTAAGACACCACGTCCTGTATTGTGGCATGTGGTTACCAGAGATAGAACCAGGGACCTTGTGCTTGCCAGGCAGATGCTGGAACCACTGAGCTAAATCTCCAACCCTCTTTATTTATTTTTAATTGATTTTATTGTACATTTTATATATGCATCATGATCACACTGAACAGTGGGGATTTGTACCAGTATATGACATGACTTCTCATTTTTTCCTATTCCTCTACCCTCCCTACACTTCCTATCCCCTATATACATAAGCTTTGTTTTCTTTTTCACCATTACATTTTTTCTTTCCCCTCTTTACTTACCCCTACCCCTTTTCCTTTTGAATATTTTCTATTTCATAATATCTATCACACATTCTAGAACTCACTTACATCTTCATTTTTTCATACCATAGAAAACATACAGTATTTACACATCTGTTATCTATTTATTTCACTTATGAGTATGTCCTTGAGGTACGTCCATTTGAGTATAAAGACTCAAATTTATCATTCTTTATGGCTGAATAGTATTCCATTGTCAAGAAAAACCACATCTTTTTCCAGTCTCCAGTTGATAGGCATTTGGGTTGTTTCCAATATTGACCTATCACAAACTGAGCTGCTATAAATATGAGTACACATATGTCACTGTAATATGAATCTTTTAGTTCTTTTGTGTATGTACCTAGCAAGGGAACACCAGGGTCAAACAGGGGACCTTTAATCCTACTCTTTGGGGTATCTCCACACTGATCTTCTCACTTCCTAACTTCTGTTGTTTCTTTGGAGAAATCAACAGCTCAGATGCTATATTTTTCCAAGTAACTTGTGCTTTTCCTCTGGGCACTTTTCAAATTTCTCTATTTCTTTTAAGACATTCAGCTATTTATTGTGACATAGTATTTCTTTATTCATGGATTTCTTTTTATCAGCAGGAGTTTTTAGGGATTCTTGCAGCTTGAAGTCTTTCATTGGTTTTGAAAAGTTCCTGATTATTGTGTCTTCTTGCTCCTGTTTTGCTCCCATTCTCCTGCCTCCAGGATTGAAGTGACAGGTTTAGATAGTCTCGCTCTCCCCTGCTGCTTAACCTCTATTATGTGGCTTCCTTCTTTCTTTCTCACATCTCATGCTTAGTGTTTTCCTCTAAGCTATATTTAACTTACTAATTCTCTCTTCAACTAAGTCTATTCAGTTATTAAACTTAACCACTGAGATACTCACTGTATTTTTACCCTTAGAATTTTCCCATTTGGTTTCTTTTTATAGTTTTTAAAAAATATCTACAAACATTCCCAGCTTTTTAAAATGTCTTAAACATAATAACTATAGTTACTTTAAAGGTTTGTCTGGAAACTTCAATACCTGAATCCCCTGTGGGATTATTCCTATTCTTAGTTGTTTATACAATTGCATTTCTGCTGCCAAGAGGGAAAGAATAAAATATTTTGTATTACTTTTGCTTACAGATGCCTTCTTGTGGGCTTTAAAAAGATGTCTACAGAGGCTGGGCAGGTAAGTGGAAATTAATAAATTGAGCAAGGGTCAAGTAGGGACTGTGGTAAATGCATGGCCCAGCCAAAGGCTTTCTAGTTCAAAAACTTTAAATACTTTCAAGGCAAACAAAATACAGCTATAGATTGAATTTGCTTCCCCAGGGGCACAAACCTATGGTCCATCTGCTAGAGATGGATATAACCCTTCCCTTCACTCTGATCTCAATGTCCAGAAAGACAAAATTGCAGGTAGCTTCATCCATTTACTCATAGTAGATCATAGAACCTAAAAAAAACTGTACTCTTGATAGTAACAAGAGATAATGTTGATCCCTCTAAAAACTTTCATATATAAATTTAACACAACAATATTAGAAAAAAATTCTTATTCCCTGTATTATAGATGAAGAAATTGGAGTACAGAGAGATTAAGGATTTGACCAAGATCACTAAGTTATTAAGTAGAGGTGGGAGTCACACACCAGCAATCTTTCTACAGAGCCATGATCAGTACCAGTGTGTGACCATGAGCCTTGGGCTACCTGGAGGATAGAAGACCCAGGGTTCTACAAGTTGAAACTCTTGACTGCTTTTACTCCTTTCACTGATCATGAAATCCATCAAAAAGCATTTAAAAATGTGTGTGAGCACAGTAATTCTGTGAGTGCTCTGTTGTTTAAATGATGCTGTGTTGTCATTGTGTTACAAATATGGGTAAGTTTGAATGTCAGTTCAATTACTAAATATATAATTGTTATCCTCATAAACTCTATTTTGACATTTAATATGCCAAACGTGATCATTTTATGAGCAAACCAAGTTATCTATAATGCATTTTTATGTTCTGCAGCTCTCAAGATGTCTTCAAATTTATAGAGTGCTAAAAAAATAACTATATCATCAATTCCAATTTTCCCTAAAATTGGCTTTTTTAAATGAAACAGGAAAAATTATATTCCTGTCAGTTTCTTCCCTCCACTAGATTCAGAACTCCTAAAATGTTGAAACTGAACAAAAACAGGGGGACAGTCCCTGTGGGAAAATGTATCTACAATCCTGTTCTCCTCCAGGGGACTGTGGAATTGTCCATATATGCATGGGATTGGGGAAATAGACCCACTAACAAATTTTCAGTAGTTTAAAGAAGGAGCCTCACATTTCCTAGAGTTCATTATTATCAAATGATTTAAAGATTTAAAGTTAAATTTCCCTTATTTAAAAAAACATAAAAGATCTACCAAGAGGATGGATATCTTAATTAGCTTGTTCATGGTCATCATTTCACAATGTAGATGTACTTCAAACAACACACTGTAAAACCTGAAATATTCAATTTTTATAGGTCAAACACGCCTTAATAAAGTTGGGAGAAAACCATAAAGAAGATATTCGAACAAGATAACAATATATGCTCAGATTTATAAAACTTTGTTATATAAAACCTATGTAAATGAACAGAGAGAATTGCAAATTTACTATCAGTATTGAAACTATAATAAGATAACATTCACACATTACAAAGTTCAAGAAATGCTATCCTGAAACCAAAATGAACACCATTTGACTTCAAAACTGACAGAGTGAAAATTAAAGGTACTTAAAGAGTACTTTAAGTCTCACCAACTATCTTCTGTTTTGTACTTCTTATGTAGAGAAACCAGATGATATCAGAACTTGTATGTCTGGTTTATTTCTTCTAATTTACAGCCTCACGATCCAACCTTGTACCTATGAATGCCTCAAGTTTATCCTTCTTTATGACAGACCAGTACTCTATTGTGTAAATACCACATTTTCTTCCTCCATTCATCTGTTGAAGGGCATATATGCCATTTCCAAGATTTAGCTGATATAAATTGTGCCTCTAAACATGAGGATACATGTGACATTGTAGTATGATGACTTTAACTCTCACAGGAAGATACCTAGGAAGAAAATAGCTGAGTGAAATGGAATTTCTATTTTAATTTTATAGGGATCTTCATAAGAAAGATGATAGAAAGTGAGGAGATCTTTTTCAAATGGGAATGAGAACAAGAGATAGAAGGAGGTGGGACAGAAGGAAAGAAAAGAGGACAGGGGAAAAATCAAAAGAATTGAAGTAGAGCTTTTACATGGGAAAGGACAATGAATTGGAGGGAGCAGAAAAGGATGGGAGGTATAGAGGACCCCAAAAAATGGGTTAATTTGCTATATCTCCATCCCAGCAGAAATATGGGACCTGAGAAGACAGACTAACTTCTCACTGAGAAACAGAGTCCCATATCTGAAATGGGAGAGAGCTGTACAACTGAAGGCAGTGGTAAAATCATGAGACAGTATGACCAGAAGGTCTCCTCTGCAGGGAAAGAAAAATTAGTAATGCAATTGTCCTGTTCAAGTATCTTTCCTGGTGTTCCAGAACTGAAATTGCTCAAAGGCCATTGTAGGCTCAAAGCCCTATACATGGAGGATGACCCTGGAAGTGGCCATACCCTCAGTCACTCCTTACTAAATATTAGCAAGAAAGATACTTGCAAAAAGCACTTTCCAGGCAGGAACCTAGGAATTAAACCAAAGATATCAAAACAATAAAAAACTAGAAATGAAGCCACTTAACAAAGACCCAAACCTAGAATCCCAGATCACCAATGGGAAATTTAGGGAACAATGAGATGGAACTCAATCACCTGGACTCCCTAAATTGACAGTAAAAGAGGATCTGGAAAAAAAGAAAATCAGAAATAACCACTCAGATAACAACAGAAAGTGACCACGATGAAAGACACAGATTTTAAAAAATCAGGAGAACTCAAGTACATGGTAGAATCTCAGCAAGAAGACAAATGGAAACCAATAAACAGATTCAATTGTAAACCCAGGAGATTAAAAACTCCACTGAAAGTTTATACAGTAGAACTAGGAATATACTCAAAAGAATTATATCATAGAGACATATGTGCACCCGTGTTCATAGCAGCTCAGGTTGTGATAACTAAATCTTGGCAACAACCCAAATCCCCATCAACTGAAGACTGGATAAAGAAAATGTGGGGTTTTTTTCCTAAAATGGAGTATTATTCTGCCATGAAGAATGAAAAGTTTGAGTCATTTGTACTCAAACGGACACAGCTTGAGGAGACACTGGTAAGTGAAATAAATAGGTCACAGATGTGTAAATACAATATCTTTTCTCGGTATGAGAATGTGTAGATGTAAATAAGTTCTAGAATGTATGATAGATTCTATGAAATAGGAAATATTCAAAGAGAAAGTGGTAGGGGAAAGGAATGAGGGGAAAGAATAAATATGATTTAAAAAGAAAAAGAAAGCATATTTATATAGAGGGTGGAGGTTGTAGGGTGCACAGGGATATGGGTAAAATGAGAATTAACTCATGTCATTTACTGGTACAAATTCCTCAGTGCTGAGTGTGATTGTGAGCTGTACATAAAATGAACCAATAAAGAATTCAATTAAAAAAAGAACTAGTGAATGTGAGGACAGAATTTCAGACACAGAAGATAGGATTGCAGTTAATGACCAAGAAAGGAAAGATTTCTTAAAAATAGTAAGAGACCATGAGAAATCAATCCAGCAACTGTTATATGATGCAAAACCAGTTTAATATAGGATAGGTCAGAGTCAATGAAAAAGCAGAAGATAGAGCAAACAACATTTTTCAAAATGTTGACAGAAATAATGGCAGAAAACTGCCCCAAGCAGTAGAAAAGACTGGACATTCAGATAAGTGAGCAATAGAGAACTCCAACTCGCTGAGCTCCAAAAGAATCCACACTCCGGATATAATAATCAAGATTACAGAAACATAATGGAAGAACAAAATATTGGAAGCAGTTAGATAAAAGAAACAAATCACATACAAAGAAAAGTCATTAGAATTACAGCAGACTTAAGAACCCTCAAGTCAAGGAGAGCCTGGAATGAAGTATTTCAAGCCCTAAAATAAAACAACTTCCAACCTAGATGTATCCTGCAAAACTATCCTTTGCAACAGGAAAATACAATACCTTCGTGACAAAGAACACCTGTGAAACTTCATGAATATGACACCAACACTCCAAAAAATTCTAAACAATACCCTAGGAAAAGACAGTGAGGGTCACAAAGGCAAGAAATTAAATGGAAAGAGAAGAAAAATAAACCAACAACAGGAAAATATCATGACAAGGATAATTCAATACATATAAGTTATAACCAACAGTGTTAATGGCTTTGATTCACCAATCAAAAGAAATAGACTGAGGGCCGGAGATTAGCTCAGTGGTTCTGGCGCCTGCCTCCCAAGCGCAAGTTCCTGAGTTCGATCCTGGTAACCACATAGAATGCTGGGCGTGGTGACTCACGCCCACCAGCAATCAGTACCACATACCACAGCGCCAGGCGTGGTAGCTCACGCCTGTAATCCCAGCACTCGGGAGGCAGAGACAGGAGGATTGCTGAGTTTGCAGCGGCTTGCCTGGGCTACATAGTGAGCTCAGGGCCAGCCTGAACTACAAAGTGAGACCCTGTCTCAAAAAAAAAAAAAAAAGAAATAGACTGACTGGATTAAGAAGCAAGATCCACCAATATCCTGTATACACAAAACAAACCTAATTCAAAAACAAATTCACAGATTGAAAGCAGAAGGTTGGAAAACAATTCTTCATGCAACAGAACCCCACAAAAAAACAGGAGTGACTATCCTATTTGCAGACAAAGTAAATTTCAAACCAAAACTAATTAAGAGAGACAAAGAAGGTCACTAAATTCTTATAAAAGGAACGATCTAAGAGTAGGAGACAACAATCAGAAATATGTATGCACCAAATGCTAGTGCACACAACTATATAAAATGAATATTAATGGGCTTGAAAAACCAAATAAGAACTAATACAGTAGTAGTAGTAGGAAACCTCAGTGCCACACTATGACAAATAGACCCAACAACTGAACAAAGAAGTCCCCAATATATTAGAACTGAATCAAACTTTTGAACAAATGGACTTAATAAATGTCTACAGTGTGTTCCACCCCACAAAATAAGAATGAACGTTCTTCTTAGCTGCACATGGGACATTCTCCAAAATAGACCATATACTAGCTCATAGAACATGTTTAAGTAAATGCAAAGGAACTGAAGTTATCCCCTATGTATTGTCACATCAGTGTAATGAACTTGAAGATCCATAGCAAAAAAGCCACAAGAACGTCACAAACATATGGAAATTGACTAACATCCTCCTGAACAACCAATGGGTCACAGCAGAAATTAAAGAATAAATTACATAATTTCTACAATTAAATAATAATGCCAGTACAACACGCAGAAATTTTATAGGAAAAAATTGAAGGTGGTTCTACAAAGAAAATTCATACCAGTGAATGCCCATAGTAGAAAAATAGAGTGAACTCAGATAAACAATCTAATGCTGAACTTCACACTTCTAGAAAAAGAAGAACAAGACAGACCCAAGCTCATGCAATGAAGGAAATTATAAGGATCAGGGGAGAAATTAATGCAATGGAGGCTAGGAAAATGATAGGAAAAAAAACAGTGAATCAAAGAATTGGTTCTTCAAAAGAATAAATAAACTTGACAGACCTTTAGCCAACCTTATCAAAAAAAAAAAAGGAAAGAAAAGGCTCAAATCCATGCAATTAGGAAGAAAAAGGGTGAAATCACAATAGGCTCAGTAGAAATCCAGAGGATAATCAATACTTTGAGAACCTGTACTCCAATAACGTGGAAGAAGAAATTGACAGATTCCTAGATACATATGAATTACCAAACTTGAACAAAAAAGATATAAAAATTCTAAACACCCCAATACAAATCAGTGAAATTGAAAATGTAATTGAAAATTTACCAACAAAGAAAGGCCCTGGTCCTGATGGCTTCACTGTTGAATTCTGTAAGAAATTTAGGGGAGAGCTAATCCCAATACTTCTCAAGCTTTTTAATGAAATTGAAAGAGAAGCAATACTCTGAAATTCATTCCTGGAAACAAATATTACCTTGATTCCTAAAGCAGAAAAAGCCCCCACCAAAAAAAGTGAACTGTAGGCCAATCTCTGTAATGAACATAGATGCGAAATTTCCCAATAAAATACTAGCAAACAGAATACAGAGGATCAAGAGAAAGATCACTCACCATGACCAAGTTAGATTCATCCCAGGGATGCAAGAATGGTTGAACATATGGAAATCAATAAATATAATACACTATATTCATAGAATCAAGGGCAAAAACTATATGATAATCTCAATAGATACAGAAAAAGTGTTTGACAAAATCCAACACCTAGACTAAAACTCTACAGAAAATTGAAATAGAAGATCTTTATCTCAGCCTGAAAAAAGACATTTATGAAGGCCAGAGATTTAGCTCAGTAGTTCCTGTGCCTGCTATCCAGTGCAAGGTCCCTGGTTCGATCCGGTAACCACATAGAACAATGCAGGGTGTGGTGGCTTACACCCACCAGCAATCAGTTCCACACACCACAGTGCCTGGCCTGATGGCTCAAATCTGTAATCCTAGCACTCAGGAGGCACAGGTAGGAAGACTGCTGAGTTCAAGGCTTGCCTGGCCTACACAGTAAACTCAGGGCCAGCCTGAATTACAAAGCAAGACCCTGTCTCAAAAAAAAAAAAGTCATTTATGAAAAAAAAAAAAACAACCAGCATCATATTAAATGGTTAAAAACTGAAACCTTTAGCTGGGCATGGTGGCTCACGCCTATAATTCCAGCACTCGGGAGGCAGAGGCAGGAGGATTGCTGAGTTCAAGGCTTGCCTGGGCTACATAATGAGCTCAGGGCCAGCCTGAACTACAACGTGAGACCCTGTCTCAAAAAAAAAAAAAAAAAAAAAAACCTGAAACCTTTCACACTAAAATCAGGAATAAGACTAGGATGTCCACTACCAGCACTCCTGTTCAATATTGTTCTGGAAATATTAGCCACAGCTATTAGACATGAAAAAGAAATAAATGGAATAAAGATAGGAAAGAAGGAAGTTGTTATTATTTGCTGATGATATGATACTCTATATAGAAGCTCCCAAAAACTCAGCAAAAAAACTGCTTGACTTAATTGCCAAGTTCAGTACAGTGTCTGAGTACAAGGTCAATACCCCAAAATCAATAGTCTTCCTATACGCAAATAATAGACTTACTGAGAAACAAATAGAGGAAACAATTCCTTTCACAATAGCACCTCCCCAAAAATGAAGTATCTAGGAATCAATCTAACAAAGGAGGTAAAAGAACTTTTCCCTGAAAACCACAGCATTCTGAAAAAGAGATTGAAGAAGATATCAGAAAATGTAAAGACATCCCTTGTTCTTGGGTAGAAAGAACCAATATGGTCAAAATGGTCATAGTGCCAAAACTACTATATAGATTCAATTCAATTCCAATTGAAATCACAACAACATATTTCACAGAACTGGAGAACATAACCCAAAACTTTATCTGGAACCAGAAGAGACCTAGAATAGCAAAAGCAATTCTAGGTAACAAGGACAGAGCAGAGGTATCACAATTCCCAACTTGAAACTATACTACAAAGCCACTGTAATAAAACCAGCATAGCACTGGGGCTGGGGATTTAGCTCAAATGGTACCACACCAACCTTGGACGTACAAAGGGCCTGAGTTTGATCCCTGGTACTGGAAAAAAGAAAAACAGCATAGTACTGGCAAAGTAACAGACCCAAGGATCAATGGAGCAGACTAGAAGATCTAGAAACTACTCCAGACACAGTAACCCACATCATTTTTGACAAAGAAGCTGGACACCCTTAATGGAGGCAAGATAGTCACTTTAGTAAATAGTGCTGGAAAACTGGGTTTCAACCTGTCGAAGATTAAAGCTACACCTATGCCTTTCACCATGCACTAAAAGCAAAGTGTATTAGAGACCTAAATATTACAACAGAAACACTACAGCTGCTGGAAGATAGGTTAGGTCAAGTTCTTAGGAGACAGTGGAGTAGGGAAAGTCTTTGAAAACAAAACCTCAGGAACTAGCAGAAAGAATCAACAACTGGGATATTGCTTCACCTGTGAGGTTTATACTATCACATCATGGCTAACAGTATTAGTGTATGTGCAGAATTATCTAGTAATAGAGGTAAAAACAGACGGTGTACTTCTAAATTACCAAAGCAGAAAAACCAGAAGAACAAATGGACAACAATACCAAATGATAAGAAGCCAGGAAATAGCAGGAGATAATTTTTTTTTAAACGCAGAAGCCAAGAATTAAATGACAGAGATAAAGCTAAACTTATCTATCACAATAATAAATGTTGACGGGAAAAGTTAACCCAGTGCATAAAGAGAATTTTCAGATTGCTTCAAGAAAATTAAATCTAGCCATTGGAATTCTATATACAAATAGCATATCTTTTGCCAGATATTTTTATTTACTTTCTAGCTCTACTCTCTGTTATTCCCCAGTACTGCGTGGACCAGGAGGAAAATCAATTCCAGTGTGCCTCATGTGGCTGTGCCTCTAGTTTCTAGCTGGTTTGGTCATAGGAAATCCCTTGCTGGAGCCAGACGGCAAAATCGGACAGCACCTAATTTGGGAGGTGAGGATTAAGAAAAACACAAGACAGACAAAGATGGGATCGGGAGGACCTCTCAGTCAATACTGAGCAGGCACCTCGTTTATTGAGAACTCCATATTTATACAGATTTGAAGGTCAGCAATGACATCACCAATGGTCTCAAATTGTTTACAAAGATGCATAGTATCAGAACATTTTCTTATCAGACAAAGTAAGGTCTTAAGGATAAGTATAGATTATCCTGTCTTAGGTTAACTCCCTTAAATTTAAGATATAATTTCCCTATACTTAAATGATAACCTATATTTCCCTATACTGTTTTCTTTAAAGCAAATCTCAGAAAAATAAATCTACCATATAGTCAATCATCCTGCAAAGTTGCAGATCAAGTTAAACTTGTTTCTAAATCTAAATGTCACAGGAGGGCAAAGCAGCATGTGTCATGATAAAAGAACAATGGTCAGCAGCCCAGGCCAGAGGTGTAAGACTTTCTTAATCCGGCACCCCAGTGCAGCAACTCAAAAGGTCACAGATTAACCTTGGGAGCTGAGCAGCACTGTTTGACATAGTGCAGATCTCACAACTGCTAGTTGGTGCCGCACCCAGTGCAGATCTCCAGGCCTGAAAAGAGAGTTGTCTAGCAGGGTCTGCTTCCCACCATCCCTGACCTGAGATCTGAAGGCGGCAAGGGCAGCCATTTCCCTGGTTTTCTCACACAGTATCACCAAGCTGGCTTGCCCTGCCACCAGAGACCACTGCGCCTGTCCGGCAATCCCTTCTGTTGAAGCTACAGTGTCTGAGCCCAAGACACTACACTGTCACTAGTAGTCTCTCCACACCCTGCTCACGCAAAGGGATCCCTGTCTTAAATTATCATTGTCATTGCATTTGAATCGAACATCTGCTTTCTACTAGTACCCTGAATTATATGCATCCAAACAAAGTTACACAGGAAGCTAAATTAAAAGCAAGCGGGAAGAATACTAGCCAGATTAATGCAAAAGGAAGTCAGGGGTTGTCTTCTTCAGAAAATGCTGAATTCAATGCAAAAGCATTAAATGGGATTTTAAAGATCACATTATGCTGATGGAGGGTAAGACCACATTAACACAAAACTGCCTTAAAGCTCTGTGTGGTAAATTATATAAAATTAAAATATATGAAGCCCCACATTGCTGAAAATGCAAAAAGAGGCCAAAATCCAATTGCAGAGGGGCATCTTTCTTAGTCTTTAGGGATGAAGTTAAACATGAGTGAGAAAACTGGCCAAGTCTGTACTTAGATAATAGAGTTAGATCAGTGATGATTTCTTGGTCTTTTCAAATATACCTCAGTGAGTTGATTAACATAAAAATAAGCTAAGTGAAGAATACATGGGGACTATCCTATACAGATTTGGTGACCTTTGGAAAAAGTGACAACTGGAAATAGGTGGAGCTTCATGAGGTTTGAAACTTAAATTATAATCATCTATTCTCTGATTACAATTAAGGTAATAATATAAATATAACTGATTAAGTTATGATATAATTAAGGTGATATTCCAGGAGCAAAACAATTCTCCCCTAATAAATAAATAAATTCATACATAATGTTTATCTTGCATTAAAGAACAAGGTGTACAAGAAGACAAGATATAAATAAAAATACAAGACAGGAAAAACAGACAAAAGTATTCCCTAATGATGCTACCTTCTACTGTAATTCACATTTGCCAAGATATGAAAACAATGTAAGTGCTCATGAAGAAATGGTGCAATATAAATGAAATGGAATATTATTCAGCCTTTTAAAAGAGGATACTGCCATTTCAAAGAACACGATGATGTGCTAAATAAAATAAGGCGGTACAGAAAGAAAAATGAAAAATGATTGCTATGAAGTCAATCCTTAAGATATTAATTGATAATCATTTCCAACATGGACTTCTTTACCCAGTGAAACTACCTTTGTAAGATGAAGATGGAATAAATTATTTTCAAGCAAGTAGAAATTGAGATAACTGCCAACAGATTTCATATTAAAAGGAATAAAGAGTATTCTTCAAGTAGAAAGGTGATCCCAGTTGATAGTCTGATATTAGAAGAAAAGGAGAAGCAAATGAAAGATAAAATGTAGGTCTACATCTAAATCAAAGTTGAGTGAATAGAACAGTAACAAAATTCTATAGTGCTTAAAAAATACAAAAAAAATTACATAAAAGTACATATGCATCAGTAAATTTAATGGACTAAGACTATTACATTGGCCAAGAAGTGATTTTTAAAAACAGACATTCTTTTGAAAAAATTTCAAGGTAACTACTAAAAGGATTAGAGAACGCATAGTGAACAAATCAATAAAAGGAAAAATTAAGAATAATAATGTATCTTAATCCTGAAGAAGGTAAGAAAAGATAAAGGGGGACATAGAATAAGCTTTGTAAATAAAAAATGATAGTTTTAAATATACATACACTGCTATCAGTAATTATGGTAATTATAAATGAAATAAAAATTTCAATTAAAAGGAAATATTGTTCTAAATATGTTTACAGAATAGATGAAAACAAAATGGTGGGAAAAGATATGCCACAAAAACACTAACCAAAGGAAAACTGATGTAGCTATACTGAAATAGGCATTAAGGCACATAGGAATTACTAAAGATAAAGACAAAGATTTCATAATTACAGAAGAGTCTATAGTCTATCCTATAAGAGTATAAGTATTTATTATATAGATAGATTATATTATATACAAAATATATTTTCAAAGTAGGCCAGGGTTGTCTAAGGTTGTCTGAGAGAAAAAATAGATTGCATCTGTTTAGTTTGCCTCATACCACCTGTGCCTAATAAAGTGCTTGAGATTTAGAAGTCAGCATTATGAGCCAAGATGCCTAAGATTTCTACTTAATGCCTACCACTGTGAAGACTCCAATAAACTCACTTCTATTGATTAAGTCATACACACACACAATCTAACTGGCATGTAACAGCACTTAAAGACATGGTGAGTTTTGAATTCAGAACACTGGATTCAAATCCCAACCTCTTCAGTTATTTACTATGTGAACTTGGTACAATGGCCTCCATGAATTTGTAATTCTTCAGCTATTAATCAAGGGATAATACCATTTCTTCATTGGTTATTCTGGATATAAAATAAAATCAAACTTGAAAAGTGCATAGTGCGGAGTCAGGTCCTAAATATACAATAATGACAGTGAATAGTAATAATTATCTTAAGAAATTTTAAAATAATTCCCAAATGGAAGTTTCTAAAAATTCTATGATAAGTCAGAATATAAAATGGCCTTGGGGATATTACAGTGGAGAAGAGGCTTTAGGATGAGTCTCATAATTCTTGTCACCTGTCATTCACACTTTTGTGCATTTTCTTGCCCTTGAGTGTAGGAAGGACCTGTGATTTTTTTCCTTTTGAGAGTTTGGTTTTGATCAATTGATATGGCTTAGTTTGATCTTACAGATCACATGCATGCTAGTCTAGCACTCCACCATGGAGCTCTGTCTCCCACCTTGACTTGCTTCTAGTGAGAATACAGCAGAGATGATAAAATGCATATATGATTAATTCACATGATCAGTAGCACCCATCTTGCTACAGTATCTCTCTCCATTGATGGCCTTGAAGAGAAAAGGCTGCCATGAATTCTACCAACATTATCCTTCCCCAGTAAAAGCTCATAAAAAGCCAGTCATGATTGATACCTTTATAATTGACCTTGCAGGACCTAAAGGAGAAAAGCCAGGTAAACTGCATGTAGATCTTTAACCCACAAAAACTATAATATGTGTGTGAATGCTTGTGAGAGAAACAGAAGAAATTCTGTGTCCATGATCAGTTACTACCCCATGCCTCCTTCCCGCTCCTTGGAAGCCACCGATCCATTACTGTCTCTAGCACTTGTCATTCTGGACATACAAACAGGATATTAGATATGACCCTTTATTGGCTGCCTTCTTTCTCTTATAATGTTTTCAAGAACAGCCCATGCAGTAGTGTATATCAATAATTTATTCTCTTTATAGCTAAATAATACTAAATTTTACATAAGTCCTATATTTTGCCTATTCATTCATCGCTGATGCACATTTAGGTTTCTTCCATTGTTTCTTTTCTGCTACTATGAAAAATGCTTCTATAGACATTCATGTACAAATGCTTGTGTGGGCATGTTTTTATTTCTTTGGAGTAAAAACCCAGGAGTGAGATTTCGATGTTATATAACTTTGAGTTTAACTTTTTGAAGAACTGACAGAGTTTTTTCCAAAATGGAAACAAACACTATCGTGCAATCTCACAAAGCACTTAGTCTCGCTGCTTTCTCCATGTTCCTGCCTCCCCCTGCTGTGATGAGCACTTTTACTATTTGACTACTGTCATCCTCATGAGTGTGAAGTACCTCATCCTGCTTCTGGTTTGTATTTCCACCATGATTAATCATACTGAGCATCATTTCATTGTTCATTAGCATGAGGCACATTAATTATCACACTAAAGCATATATATACATATATATATATGTATATATATACACACAGTATATATCTCATCATATATATATATCAAATATATCACCATATATACATATATATGGTGATTCCTCAAAACACCAAAAATATAATTACTGTGCATTACAAAAAGTTCATTTCTGAATAGCTGTCCAAAAGAACAGAAAGATGAGCCTCACAGAGACACTGGTATTTCTACAGTCATTGCAGCATTCTCAATAACTGTGGAAGCAACCTAAGTATCCATCAATAGATGAGCGAATAAACAAAATTTTGAATATTATTCAGCCTTGAAAAGGGAATTCTGACACACACTGAAACACAGATGAACCTTGAGAGTATTATGCTAAATTGCATAAGCGAGTCACAAAAAGACAAGTACTATATGAGCGCATCTACATGAAGTAGTTAAAGTAATCAAATTTCCAAAATAGAAAGTAGAGTGGAGGTTGCCAGGGACTGAAGGAGTAAAGAATGAGAAGTTGTTATATGCATGCAAGGTTTAAGTTTCACAAGATTAAAAGAATTCTGAAATTAAGTCGCACAGTGATATGAATTGAACTTCACACTATTAATCTGTATGCTTAAAAACAGGACATATTGTATCATATGTACTTTTTCTTACAAAGGGAATTCTCAGGGCGAGCTGTGCAGTGAATGCGTGGCTGGAGCTCAGGACCCCCCAGCCTGCGGGGGCCTTTCGAGGTGGTCACGCACCTTCAGGATCCTGTTTCACCATGTACATTCCAGAAGTTTGGCCCAAGCTTCACGACGAGGTCCAGAGAAGCAGCAGCGGCAGGCCCAGCCTTGCCAACCCCGCCCTCTTCCTCAGCACTCAGCTTCTCTAACTCGGTGTTGAACAAATATTTAAAGAATATTTTGCAGAAGTGGCATCAAATTATCAGCCTGCCTGGGCGCCCACGTGTTGCGGGCCAGCTAGGACATGGCAAAGCCCAGGGCTCTGTAGCCGTCTCGCTAATTAGCAGAAGTGAAGCCTTTCGCTGTGTCCACAAATGGTATGGATCATGGAGCTTCTGCTCAGCTGATTGGAAAATTGTGATACTTCGGCTTCGGTGTTTTTAGCAGCTTATAGCTGAGTATTCATTAATTATGCAAAACAGGCTTCAGGGGACCCATTCTGTTGAGTTAATTAATATTGAGTGTTCCCAGCCAATTAGCAGCCTTCTTTCCTTACGGCAGGAGGTTGCTGTGGGACCAGCCAAGCGGCCCGCTCTCCACACAGCCCCCCTCCCCTGCGACTCCTGCATCGGGACCTGTCCCTGTCTGTTCGGATGCGGTACCACCTCAGCGTGTGGCTGTCGGGCAGCAGGATAAGCAGCGCCGGAAGTCCTCGGTGAAGTGCGGAACATCCCTCCTACCCTCGACTTCCTCGCTCAGTTTCTGCGCTTTAGCCAACCACTTCCGCCGCCGCCCCCACGCACGCTGATGTTCCGGAAGCGCTGATCCAGAAGAACAGCAGGACCCTGGCCTTCCTCCTTTTCTTCTATTAGTGGGGAGACATTGAGGATCCTTTATTTAGGAATTACTTAGTTGCTTCACAATTTCTGTGCCCCCTTAGACTTAGGCTAACATAGACAAATTATCTAATTGTCAAATAGTTAAGCACATTAAAATCTGTTTCTTTTCTATTTTTTTTCTTTTTTATCAGTGCCTATTAACTTTACAAAACATGGAGTTTCAGTGTGTGGTGTATTTTGACCACAGCCCCCCAACTTCCTTCCCTCCTCCCCTCCCTTCTCCCTTATTCCCCTCTTCTTGTCTCATACTAGTCTCCTGAGTACTTTCATCATTTTTTACATTCACATACTGTATTAGGGGAAACATCCCACATGAGTCTGAATTTGCCTTATTTTGCTTAAATGGTATTCTCTACTTCTGTCCATTCTCCTGGAAATGATAAAATGTCATTCTTCTTTATGCCTGAGGAACACTTCTTTATGAATGTATACCACATTGGCTTTATGTGTTTACTTCATGGATACCTAAGCTGGCTGGGTCCACCTCTTGGCTACTGTGAATTGTCCCACAATAAACATACATATATCCGAATCCCCACTCTACACTGACTGTGATTCCTCTAGGCATATACAGTGGGTCTTCAAGTTATGACTGGCTGATACATGAACAACTTGGGTTAGCTAGGTTCATGAAAGATTCCTCTACTTTCTATTATCTATAGTGTGTCCCCAGTTAAACAGCTATTTCCTGATCTCAGCTGTGTTAACATAGTCACAACCAGCCCCCAGGAGCAGGTCGAGTTTGTAAGTCAAGGGTCCACTATGCTGAGGAGTGATACAGCTAGATCGACTGGTAGTTCTACTGTTAGTTTTCTGAGGAACCTCCATACTCATTTCTGTTCTGGCTCTACTAACTTACATTCCTACCAGCGGGATAGATGCTTTCCTTTTACTCCTCCTATCCTTGCCAGAAGTTACTGATTTTGTATTCTTGGGGATGACTATTGTGACTGGGGTGAGACAGGGTCTCATTGAAGCTTTGGCTGACATTTCTATATGGCTAAGAATGCTGGCATTTGTCATGTACTTATTGGCACCTATGGGACTTCATTTAAGATGTGTCTGTTCGATTCATTTCTCCATGTATTGATCCTGCTATTTGATTCCTTGTCTCTTTTGAGTTCTTTATATACGCTAAAGTAGAAGAGTAGCTGGGAAAGATTTTTCTCCCATTCTCTGGGGTGTTTCTTCACTCTTGTTTCTCTTGCTGTGCAGAAACTTCTTACTTTGATAGGCCCCCATTTGTTGACTCTTGCTTTGCTGTTACTTCCTGTGCAAGTGGAGCTCTATTCAGGAAGTCTTTGCCTGTGCCTCTGTCTTCAAGTGCTTCTCCTTTAATTTCTTCAAGTAGTTTTAAAGTTTCAGATCTAATGAGTATGTCTTTGATCCATTTGATGTGAATATTTGACCGAGTGAGAGACTTAAGGATCTACTTTCAATCTTCTATACATAGATATCCACTTTTCCCAGTACCATTTGTTAACAAGGCTGTGTCTTTTCTCCAAAGTATGTTTTTGTCTCCTTTGTCCAGAATCAGATGGCTGTAGCTGCATGGGTTTGTCTCTGTGTCCTCCATTCTAGTCCATTGTTCTGTGTGTCTATCTTTGTGCCAGCACTGCTTTTGTTATATGGCCTTGTAGGATTATTTGGAATCAGGGACTATAATACCTCCAGCTTAGGGGCGGGTATTAGGATTCTCCTTGTTTAGGATTGCTTTGGCTATTTTGACTCTTTGAGGTTCCACATGAATTTTAGTGTTGTTTCTTTCTACTTCTGTGAACAATGTCATTGGAATTTTGATGGGGATTGGACTAAACCTGTAGATTGCTTTTGACAATATGATAATATAAACAATATTAATTCTGCCAGCCCATGAATATGGGAGGACTTTCAATTTTCTAACATCTTCTTCACTATTTTTTTTTGGTGGTCTATAATTTACAATGAAGAAATCTTTCACCTCTGTGAATGGAATTATTTGCCCGCTTTCTTATCTAGCTTATTATTAATATATATATATATATATATATATATATATATGAATGTATGTATATATATATATGAGCTAGTGATTTTTTCTTTTATATCCTAACCTATCCCTTGTCCTTCAGAATCTTCCTTCTCCCTTACTTTAGCCATGTATACCTCAGTGAATAACCTTGAGCATTCCTTGCCTCCACCTCTGGGATTTTAACATCCTGCCAAGCTCTCTGACCGTTTTCAAATGTCACCATCGAACTCTTACAGCACTGGCTGCACCAGAATCTCACAATCTCTCTGTCCCCTCACATTACCTTTGCTCAGCTGGTTGAAGCTACTGGGAGCTCTAAGTTCAGAAAAATTCTGAGACTGCTGAGGGTTCCTCGGAAAGAGGTCAGTGATAGATTAGTGATGTCTGCCCTCGTGCTGGAAGAGAAGAAGAGTAGCAGTAAAAGTGTTGTGGATTTGCCTCCTATCTCTGCTGAAGATCTTGTCCTTCAGTGTCCCCTTTTCAGGGGAAAACAAACAGACACAGATGAGCCCACAAATATATTCCCTACAGTTACCATAATGTCTTCTCTGTTCCTCCCTTCCAGCTCTGCTTTCCCTGAATGGAGCCCGTGGTATGAGAACTACTTAGAGAGCATTACCGCGACCCACACCAAGACTCCCATCTGAGACCAGGCTGTCATTTGCCAATGCATCTGGGGGTCTGGGCAGTGCTGGGTTCCATGCATTTGGAGGGAATGGAGCACTCCAAATCTACATTTGCCTGCTTCCCAAAGCTCTAAGCAGTTCTGCTGTGCCCATAGTTCACCGAGTTATCTCATAAAATGTGTGCATTCGCTCAGCTTCTAACCTTCATCTTCTTAACCTCAGGGACTCAAGACACTCTCCACATGGCCAGTGAGCAAAAGTCACACCATTTGTGGTTCTCAGACCTCCCTTCTCTTCTGTAGCTTTGCGTTGCAGCCAGACTTCTACCTTTATCAACGTAGAACTAAAGGCTCCTGACACATGAAAAGAGACGAAGGGGGCCTAGTGAGAAGACGGGTGACAACCATATCCTGAGCCCTGATTCCCCATCAAAATGCTTTATTACAGAGGAAGTAAATTAGGAAATAAAAGTGAGACCGTTGTAAATACCTCCCCTACTCTACATCACTGGTGACACTGGGAGCATATTAATAGATAAAATTTAATGAGCCTTTATTATGCAGATGCATTATGCTAAGTGCTCTGCATACACTGTCCTATTTAATCCTCACATTAAATCCTGGAGGAGGGTAAATGTTGAATTCTGTGCTTTGGGTTGTGAGGCAGCTTCTGTATTCTTAGTGTTTATTTCCCTGTTATCCTTCCTCAGAAAACATTCTTTGAAGGGAAAGATGGAGCTGATAGCCACACCTGAGACAAGCACTGAAAGAGAAGCAGCTCCCTCCACCCCAACCTCACGTCAAAAGGTGTTAATCATTGCTGGAGAGTGAGAAAACCTTCCACTGAAAAGGACTGTAACTCGCATGTGCTTTCAGAGCTGTACTTATAGACCACCATCCTACAAAATAAACTCTCAAAGATCAGAGACCTTGTGCACAGAGTGGTTGAATCATTTCCACAAAGTCAACCAGCTGGGAACTGTGGAGCCCGAACTCAGATGCGGTCAAACTCCAGCTCTGACTCTAAGCTACTATGATGCTGCCTCTTCTAAGAAGCCAAAGCTCAAGGCAAACAGGCCAGACCTGGGTGAGTGGGCAGCCCACGCAAGTCATACCCTCTTCCCAGAGAGCCAGCCCAGGTTAGGGTTTGGTTATAACAAGAGAAGTCCTCATGAGTGAGCTCACACCTGCACATCGATAGGGACTGTGGCCAAACCGAGCTGAGTGCATGACAGCTGCCCTGGACACATCACGGTGCACCTGCTGGGCATGACACGGTAGAAAACAAACTGCAACAGAACTGCCTGGACACTGGATGGGAATTGTCATGGGGAAACCATCCTGTTGAAACTGAATATTTCTACTGTCAAAGTGAGTCAACCAGATCTGCCCAGAGAATTGAAATTAAGGTGCAAAGCAAAGCACAGTCTCGGTGTTCTTGTCAGAGCCCATTAATGTGGTCGGTTCAGGCAGCAGGTGGTGTTACTGTGCAATTTCCAAGGTTAATTGGAAGCCTCTCTCTTTCTGTGAGTGTATGTGTGTGTGTGTGTGTGTGTGTGTGTTGCATGCATGTTTGTGCACACATGCGTGTATGCACACATATATACATCAAAACACAAGCGATTTGACTGGCCTAGAGCTCAGGTCCAGCCCAAGGTGAGAGGAGCCGGATTCCACCAGGACAGCTATTAAACAGAGTTGAGTAAGGTTAATAGGCTTGGGATTAACCCTAGGCTCTAAGCATTGGAAGATGCTGGATTAGGCAGAGCTGGCTGTATCCCAGAGGACTCCTCTGGGCCTTGAATGTATTCATGTGGCCGTGATCCCCTAAGAGGAGGACAAAATTGCACACTAGGTACCAAGTCTCCTCGCCCATGGGGCAACAGCAAGCATGAGCAGGGAGCAGCTTTCTGCAGCACAAGCCCTGATCCTCCCCTCTGTAACACTCCAGGTGCAGAGTCCTTCCCTGCAGATTCCACCCAGCCTGGTTCAGTAACCAGGGCAGGGAAACGTCAGTGACCTCAGCCTCACACACCAAGGAGCCTTGGGAAGGCCACAAGGAGACCGGGGTGCCTATAGAACACAACCTACCCTTCCTTCTGACCCCTCCCTCAGTGTGGGTTCACTCAGTCCACCCACATAGGACACCCCTGTCCATAACTTGATTTCTTCCCTTAATCCAGCCCCTTTTCGTGCACTCCTGACAGGCTCTTTCTTGCCACCCTTTCCCAGAGAGTAAGCTCCTGCTCCCAGGCCCCTGTCTCTCCCTTCCCTGGGACCTTCCTGCAGCAGGAATCTTCACTGTAATGCCACTGCTGCCCTCCCTGTGTGCCTTTGGGTGTCCCCTACCCTGCGGGCACTCCTTACTTCACCTGCCTCCTGTCCTTCAATGTATACCTGTTGTACGTGCACAAGTATGAGCAACCTCCTCCCCTCTGGACCACAGATGACAAACCACCTTCCAGAGGAGCCAGACTCACAGTCAGGCCATCTGCAAGGCCTCAAGTTTGTTGAGAGCCAGTCACCTGTCACTCCAAACAGGGCTCCATAGCCGAGGGCCTGGCATGCTCAGGTACCAAGCTCTTCCAAGTAGAGTCTTGGCTCCTATCACACCACAGGTCAGCAAGACCCCCAGCTGAGGTCCAGGCATCAAGACTAAGGTATAAGTGGTAAGAAGGGCTGGGACTTCCTTTGGGCACATTGCTGGCTGAGTGGTGTGGAGGCCATTCTGATGGCTTAGATTTGGGGAAAAGAACAGGACAGCACAGTGTATTAGACTGATTTTCCCAGCTGTTTTAATTTCATGGACCATAACAGTTTCAAAAATACTCTTGGGGTGACTTTATAATTTTGGCCACCAAGTAAGAAACAATAAAAAAAAAAACAATAAACTCTTACTATTGTTTCATGCAGGATGTTGTATCTTAATATCAAAAGTGCAGGGAAAACAATTCAACATTATGAAAATGAGTTCTATGGAATGTGAGCACATTCCTGTTCACCAGGGACCAGTAGAAATTGCTCAGAAATCCTTCTTAGCTGAGAGCGTGGAGCAATGGAGCCACCACCCGGAGGGTGCCTGAGGTCCCCTCAATGTTCTGTATGTCTAGTTGACTGTTGCCCAGTGCCCATGTCCTTACAGCCGCACACACAGGTATAGCTTCCAATCATATACAGCCCCATCACACAGCTAACCCAATCACTTCAGACTACGTCACCATGAGCCCACCAATCCCTTAGTGACTTGCTCCCTTTTCCCCCCTCCCATCCTCTATAAAAGCCAAAACCTTACACAATAAAAAAGCAGCTTCCTCCTTGGACCAAGAATCGGTGTGTTGATTCTTGCGTTCCCACTCACCCTCCTGCCAGTGTGACCTCACGGGACAAAACAACAAGGACCACCATGAAGACAACAGTTGACCACCCCTTGCTGGCTGGCAGCAGTCACAATGGACAGCTCTGACATTCATGAAAGCAGAACTCTCTGCCTAAAACCTCCATACATCAGACATGGCTGCCCGGCCTTTCTCCTCAGAAGCCCGTGCCGCAGCTGTTCTCAGGCTCCCCAACCCCCTGTTCCTGAGCCTCTTCCCCAGACTCCAGGGTACCAGGCTCTGAGAAAGACTTTCCAAAGAGAAGAGGAGAGTGTGAGGGCCGGAGAGGCCTCCACTGGCCTTTGTAATGCCCACACCGTCCTCCACTAGCACAGGAGAAGCACAAGGCTCCGATACAATGCAAGAGGCCAGAGAACCAAAGGGGGTGGACACTCCGGAGCAGGGAGATCTCTGGTGCCTCCATAGTTTCCCACTGTCTTTAAGATTAAAATGAGGGCCGGAGGGTTAGCTCAGTGGTTCCGGCGCCTGCCTCGCAAGCGCAAGGAACTGAGTTCGATCCCCAGTTACCACATATAATGCTGGGCGTGGTGGCTCACGCCTGTAATCTCAGCACTCGGGAGGCAGAGACAGGACAGGAGGATTGCTGAGTTCGCGGCGGCTTGCCTGGGCGCCATAGTGAGCTCAGGGCCAGCCTGAACTACAAAGCAAGACCCTGTCTCCAAAAAGCAAAAAAAAAAAAAAAAAAAAAAAAAAA
>PVIC010005334.1:0-25512 GCA_004025085.1 Thryonomys swinderianus
CGTGTCTTCACGCCCAGCATTATATGTGGTTACCGGGGATCGAACTCAGGTCCTTGCGCTTGCAAGGGAGGCGCCAGAACCACTGAGCTAACCCTCCGGCCCGTTCTTGCCACTTTTTGAAGCAGTTTTGGAAGTCCTTGTCTTTACAAGATGTAATTAAAATATAGTGACTGCTGCTGCTGCTGAGTGCCATCCAGTGGGAAGCGAGGCTAGTAAAGACATCATGATGTATTCTGATACACTTTATCTTATTTATTTATTTATTTATTTATTTATTTATTTATTTATTTATTTATTTATTTATTTATTTATTTATTTATTTTTTGAGATAGGGTCTTGCTTTGTAGTTCAGGCTGGCCCTGAGCTCACTATGGTGCCCAGGCAAGCCTCGAACTCAGCAATCCCCCTGTCTCTGCCTCCCTAGTGCTGGGATTACAGGCATGAGCCACCACGCCTGGCACTGTGGTATGTGGTATTGATTGCTGGTGGGTGTGAGTCTCCATGCCCAGCATTGTATGTGGTTACCGGGGATCAAACTCAGGACCTTGTGCTTGCGAGGCAGGCGCTGGAACCACTGAGCTAAACCTCCGGCCCAATTTACTGATTTATTGAATCTGACCCCATGGCTTTTCTCCAAAATTCAAGATGACTTGGAAGGTAAATGTTTCCAGTTGATTCAGGACATCTGTGCAGCCATACAGTGCTGCTAAAGACATGGAAGAGGACTGATTTCCAGAATTTCTCCAGAAAGTTGCAGTCAGAATGTGATAGGTGTGTACACATTGAGGGGTGATACTTTGAGGGAAGTTCATGCTAATGTGCCTTTCATTGCACATGCACAATGTTTTCTGGTCTCAGAAAGTACCTTTCTATTATCTGAGAAGTATTCCATGCTAGACTAATATTCATTGTGACCAAAATAGAAACTTTCTATGTTTATTAAGTTTTGTCCTAGAATTACATGCTTTTGGGAACTGGGTCATGTTAGGTTTACAACCATGAAAAGAAGCAGGCTGAACTAGATTCTGAAGTCACCAGTCTATGAAGTCGTAGTCTATGTAGTAGGTATAGATGGTATTAAGAAGTTATAGGATGCTGTCTGATTTGTACATCATTTAATCTTTGCCATGTATTTGTATTATGCAAAGAAGGAAGGAAACATACATACATACATACATACATACACACACACACACATATATATATATATATATATATGGGAATATATATACATATATATGGGAATATATGTATATATATATTCAAATATATAAGGGAATATATATATATATATTATATCTTGAGTGGTTAAATGTATGAGTAGTTTTTTTTTTTTTTTTTTGAGACAGGGTCTCGTTTTGTAGTTCAGGCTGGCCCTGAGCTCACTATGTAGCCCAGGCAAGTCCCGAACTCAGCAATCCTCCTGTCTCTGCCTCCTAAATGCTGGGATTATAGGTGTGAGCCACCACGCCTGGCACTGTGCTATGTGGTATGTGGTATTGATTGCTGGTGGGTGTGAGTCACAACGCCCAGCATTGTATGTGTTTACCAGGGATTGAACTCAGGACCTTGTGCTTGCGAGGCAGGCGCTGGAACCACTGAGCTAAATCTCCGGCCCATGAGTAGTTATTTTTACATCTATTTTTGGCTTTATCACTAAAAGGCATTTTAAAACATAATAGGACTGTTTGAATAAAAGGCTAGGTACTAATAGGAACAGTAATTGTAAAAGTAAAGATGCAGGGCTGGAGATTTAGCTCAGTAGTTCTGGCACCTGCCTCACAAGCGCGAGGTCCTGAGTTCGATCTCTGGTAACCATATACAATGCTGGGTGTGGTGACTCACGCCCACCAGCAATCAATACCACATACCACAGTGCTGGGCGTGGTGGTCAAGCCTGTAATCCCAGCATTCGGGAGGCAGAGACAGAAGGATTGCTGAGTTCAAGGCTTGCCTGGGCTACATAGTGAGCTCAGGGCCAGCCTGAACTACAAAGCGAGACCCTGTCTAAAACAAAAAACGTAAAGATGCAAAACACTGCTTTTTCGTGTATCAGTATTTTTCTTTAAAATATGTGTTTGTATTCACATACATATGTAAGCATACATTTCTTCATATGCTTAAGACTACTGATGGAATGTTATGTAAGAAAACTGATCCCTTATGGGAGAAGAGACGGTAGGCACATCTGTTATAAGATTTTTAAAAAGGATGTGTATATTATATAGGCATATTTGTATGTCTGTACTATATACATGAACAGGTAGATAAAAATTATTGAGAGCACCCCAGTGGAATTACAAGAAATGAGAAGGTATGCTCAATAAATACTTTTTTTTTTGGTTACTGGGGATCAAATTTGGGACTTTGCGCTTGCCAGGCAGGTGCTGTGCTTGCTTACATACATCCCTGGCCTTCAACAAATACTTTGAGCTCTACAGGGCTATTTAACAAATAAACTTTTAGAAAAACTTTAAAAGAAATTTTCAGTTTAAAATCTCTATTGATTAGTATGGAGTGTGGTTTTTTTTTTTTTTTGTTTTGAGAGGGTCTTGCTGTGTAAATCAGGCTGCTCTTGAAATCACTGTGATGGGCGGGGAATATAGTGCACCAGTATAGTACCTGCCTGGCAAGTGCAAGGTCCTGAGTTAGATCCCTGGTACCTGGGGAAATTAAAAAAAAAGAACAAAAGAAACCAAATCACTGTGTAGTTAGGGGTGCAGTGCTTTCATCAATCTTGCCTCTCAAGTGTTTGGATTATAAGCTTGTGCCACCAGGCCTGGCTAGTATGGAGTTTTGAAGTTACACTCTATTTGATTAAAATTAAAATAATATCCTTTTTGGAAACTATTTTTCTCTTGTATAGTCATGAAATGTCTGATTCCTAAATATCTTTCAAGGTGTTATTTAGTATATACATTTTCTTTGAGCTAGGCGTAGTGGTATCTAGCTGTGTTAGCATTGTGGAAGCTGAGACAGGAGGATTCAAAGTTTAAGGCTAGTGTGGGCTACATAGGAAGCTCAAGGCCACCTTGAACTGCATAGATCCTGTGTCTAAAACAAAACAACAGAACAAAACCAAAAAACATCAGAGGTTGGGAGATGCACCTCAGTGGTAAAGCATGTGTTTAGCATGCATGAAGCCCTGGGTTCCTTCTGTAGTCCCAAATCCAAAATAAACAAACCAAAAACAGAAACTTAAAACCTCATGGACAATAATAGTTACTAACTTTATTAATACTTAATCATCAAGCTTCAAAATTGTTATCTCAAGTAAAATTAAAATTTTTTCCCTCCTAGAATTTGAAGCGAATCCCACATGACATTTTATCTATAAATATTTTGATATGTACTTCTAAAAGATTTCTTTTTTCTTTCTGTCATAACCACAGTACCAGTCCACATTAAAAAACAAAACAAAACTGTTTTTGGTAATACTGGGAATTGAACTCAGGAAATGGCTAACTATACCTCCCATCTTTTTATTATTTTATTATTATTTTTAAAATTGAATTCTTCTTTGGTACATTTTATATACACATCATGATCACACTCAACATTGAGAATTTGTACCAGTATATGACACAACTTCACCTTTTTTCCCCATTCCCCTACCCACCCTACAATCCCCCGTCCCCTATATACATATGGTTTGTGTCCTTTCTTTTAACATCACATTTTTTTCTTTCCCCTACTCTTCCCTTTGAATATTTTTTTTTTTTTTTGAGACAGGATCTTACTTCGTAGTTCAGGCTGACCCTGAGCTCACCGTGTAGTGCAGGCAGGCCTCCAACTCACAGCATTCCTCCTGCCTCTGCTTCCCAAGTGCTGGGATTATAGGCATGAGCCTGTGGTGTGTGATACTGATTGCTGGTGGGTGTAAGTCACCACGCCTGGTATTGTTGTATGTAGTTATTGGGAATTGATGTTATTGGCAAGTGCAAGGTCCTGAGTTAGATCCCTGGTACCTGGAAGAAAAAAAAAAAAGAACAGAAGGATATATTGGTATTTGGCTCCTTTGTCAAAGATGAGGTGGCTTAGGATATCTGGATTTGTTTCTTGATCTTCTGCTCTATTCCACTGATCCTTAGGTCTGTCTTGGACCTTATGCTTGCAAGGCAGATACGTGAACCACTGAGCCAAATCCCCAGCCCTCCCTTTGAATATTTTGTATTTTACAATATCTATCATACATTCTAGAACTCATTTACGTCTTCTGATTCTTATACCAGAGAAAAGATACAGTATTATACATCTCTGACCTATTTATTTCATTTATTAATATGTATTCAAGTTATATGCATGAGTATAGATGACTCAAACTTATTCCATATGGCAGAGTAATACTCCATTTAAAAAAATCCACATCTTCTTTATCTGGTCTAGAGTTGATGAGCATTTGGGTTGTTTGCAAGATTTAGCTATCACAAACTGAGTTGCTATGAACATGGGTGCACATATGTCACTGTGATATTAATTTTTTAAAGTCTTTTCTGTATATCTGTAGCAGGGGAATAGCAGGGTCAAATTAGACCTCTAATCCTAGTTTTCTGAGGACTTTTCACACTGATCCCCACAGTGATTGAATCAGTTTGTATTCCCACCAGCAGTGGAGATGGGTTCCTTCCTGCCTACAGCTTTGACAGCATTTGTGGCTGGTTAACTTCACAATAGCAACCATTCTTTGTGGAATGAGATGAAATCTCAGTATTGTTTTCATCTGTATCTCTCGAATAACCAGTGATGTTGAACCTTTCATCATATGCTTTTTGGCTGCTTTTACTTCTTCCTCTGAAAAGTGTGTTCATTTCAGATGCCCACTTTTGAATTGGGTCTTTAAATTTGAGGGAGCTGATTTTTTAAAGCTGTTTATACTACACAGTAACCCTTTGAGAAACAGCTGGTAAAGATTTTCTTCCCATATTGTTGGTTGTCTTTTTGCTCTGCCTGTGGTTTCTTTTGCTGTGCAGAGGTTTTTTTGTTTGTTTGTTTTTTTGCTTTTGAGACAGGGTCTCGCTTTGTAGTTCAGGCTGGCCCTGAGCTCACTATGGTGCCCAGGCACGCCGCTGCAAACTCAGCAATCCTCCTGTCTCTGCCTCCCGAGTGCTGGGATTACAAGCGTGAGCCACCACATCTGGCATTGTGGTATGCGGTGTTGATTGTTGGTGGGCGTGTCTCCACGCCCAGCATTCTATGTGGTTACTAGGCATCGAACTCAGGACCTTGCGCTTGGGAGGCAGGCGCCAGAACCACTGAGCTAACCCTCCGGCCCCTGTGCAGAGGTTTTTTAATAGGATGAGATCCTGTATATAGATTCCTTCACTAGTTCTTGTGGTAAAGAGGTTTTGTTCATAAAGTCTTTCCCTAAGCCAATATTTCCAAGAATTCTATCTAACCTATTTTGCAGCAGGTTTAGTGGTTTTGTTTTAGTGTTTAGATCTGTAATCTACTTTGATTTTATTTTAGTGTATAATAGAAGAGATAGGTCTATTGTTAGTCCTTGGCAGGTTAAAGCCCATTTTTTCCACCACCATTGTTAAAGAGGCTGTCTTTCCTCCATTGAGGATATTTGGCTCCTTTGTCAAAGATGAGGTAGCTTAGTATATCTGGAGGTGTTTCTTGATCGAATCTATCCACTGATCCTTGACTCTGTTATTTTGCCAGTGCATGCAGTTTTTTGTTGTTGTTGTTGTTTGTTTTTTTGAGACAGGGTCTCGCTTTGTAGTTCAGGCTGGCTCTGAGCTCACTATGTAGCCCAGGCAAGTATCAAACTCAGGAATCCTCCTGTCTCTGCCTCCTGAGTGCTGGGATTACAGGCGTGAGCCACCGTGCCCGGCTCCATGCAGTTTTTCTTGCAGTAGCTTTGTAGTATAGTTTCAAGTTGGGCATTGTGATACCTCCTTCTATGTCCTTGTTGGCTGGAATTGCTGTTGATATTTTAGGTCTCTTGTGGTTTCAAATGAAGTTTTGAATTATTTTCTCTAGATCTGTGGAAATATGTTGTTAGGATTTCAATCGGGATTGCATTGAATCTGTATGATAGTTGTGGGAGTATATCCATTTTGACAATATTGGTTTTTCCTGCCCAGGAACAAGTGATGCCTTTCCATTTTCTAGTAACCTCTTCAGTGTCCTTTTTCAGAGTGCTGTAGCTTTCAGAGTTGAGGTCTTTCACTTCCTTTGTTAGACTGATTCCTAGATATTTCATTTTTTGGATGCTATCATGAAAGGGCTTGATTTCCCAGTTTCTCTCTCAGTGAGTCTATTGTTTGTATATACAAAAGCTATTGATTTTTGAGCATTGACCTTGTATTCAGCTACACTACTAAATTTGCTGATTGAGTCTAGCAGTCTTTTGCTTGAGTTTTTAGGATATTCTATGTAGAGTATTATATCATTAGCACATAATGACAGTTTAACTTCTTCCTTTCATAGCTTTATTTCTTTTTCTTGTCTGGCTGTGGCTAATGTTTCCAGCACTATATTGAACAGGAGCGGTAAAAGTGGAGATCCTTATCTTGTTCCTTAATGTGAAAGGTTTCACTTTTTGACCATTTAGGGTGATGCTGGCTATTGGTTTCCCATAAATACCTTTTGTTAGTTTGAGATAAAGTTCATCTATTCTGATTTTCTCTAGGGCTTTGATCATGAATGGTGTTGGATTTTGTCAAACGTGTTTTCTGCATCTTTTGACATGATCATATGGTTTTTGTCCTGAGTCTGTTAATATAGTGTATTACATTTATTGTTTTATGCATATTGAACAATTCTCGCATCACTGAGATGAATCCAATTTGATCAGGGTGTATGATCTTCTTCATGAGTCTCTATATGCTGTTTGCCAGTAGTTTATTGAGGATTTTTGCATCAGTGTTCATTAGGGAGATAGGCCTATAGTTCTATTTTTTTGGTTGGGTCTTTCTCTGTTTTTGCAATCAATGTAATAGTTGTTTCCATGAATGAATTTGGCAGTCCTGCTTCCCTTTTGACTTCATTAAAAGGTTTGAGAAGTAGTGGCATTAACTCTTTTTTAAAAGTTTTGTAGAATTCAGTGATAAAGCCATCAGGACAAGGCCTTTTCTTTGTTGGTAGGTTTTTTATTACATTTTCAATTTCACAGATTGATAGTGGGGTGTTTAACATTTCTAAGAATCTATCCATTTATTTCTATGTTTTCTGTTTTATTGGAGTACAAATTTTCAAAGTAGGTGTTTATTATCCTGTGGACTTCCACTGGATCTATGGTGATTTCCCCCTTTTCATTCCTAATAGCATGGATTTGAGCCTTTTCCTTACTTTGTTTGATAAGGATGACTAAGAGTCTGTCAATTTGGTTTATCCTTTCAAAGAACCAACTCTTTGATTTGTTGATTTTTTTTATCATTCTCTTAGTTTCCATTTCATTAATTTCTACTCTGATCCTTATAATTTCCTCCCTAGTATAAGCTCTTTCTAGTAGCTTGAGGTTCAGCATTACATTATTTATTTGAGCTTGCTCTATTTCCCTGGTGTCGATGTTCACTGCTATGAATTTCCCTCATAGAACTGCTTTCATTGTGTCCCATAAATTTCTTTATATTGTACTGGGATTATGATTTAATTGAAGAAACTGTTTAATCTTCCTTTAATTTCTTCTGTGACCCTTTGGTTATTCAGCAGAGTGTTGTTCAGTTTTCATGTGTGAGGATCTTGGAATTTCTTTTGCTATTGAGCTCCAAGTTCAAGGCACTATGGTCTGACAGTATTTAGGGGATAACTTCAGTTTTTTTGCATTTACTTAAACATGTTCTGTGAATTAGCATATGGTCTATTTTGAAGAATTATCCATGAGCAGCTGAGAAGAGTATATCTTCTAACTTTGTGGGGTGAAATACTTTGTAGGCCTCCATTAAGTCCATTTGTTCAAAAGATTGGTTTAGCTCAAGTACTTCCTTATTGATTTTTTTGTGTAGTTGATCTGTCTGTTTGTGACAGTGGAGTTTTGAGGTCCCCTACTACTATTAGTGCTTATCTGGCTTTTCATATCTATTAATATTTATTTTATATATTTGGGTGCATTAGAAGTTGATGCGTAAATATTTATGATTGTTATGTCTTTCTCATGAATTGTTCTCCATACAAAAATACCTTCTTTGTCTCTGTTAATCTGTTTTAGTTTGAAATCTATTTTGTCTGCAAGTAGAATAGCCTCTTCTGCTTTTTTTGCAGTTTTCTGTTGCCTTTACTTTCAGTCTATAGCTTTCTTTCTGAATTAGGTGTGTTTCTTTTATGCAGCAAACTGTAGGATCTTGCTTCTTGATCTACTCTGCCAGTCTGTGTCTTTTAGTTGGTGCATTGAATCCACTGACATTAATGGTTATGACAGATATTGACTAACTTAAAGCTGTCATTTTTCCAGTTCTTGGCTCTTGTATCTCTTTTTTTTTTTTTTTTTTTTTCCTGTCCTTTTCCATTCAGTTCTTGTTTTACCCAGTGTGTTCACTCTGTTGGGTCTCATGGGTTTGTAATTTTCATTGTTTTTTTCCAAGATATTCTTTAGAATTTTTTGGAGTGCATGTTTTGTGTCTGTGAAGGTTTTCAGGTGTTTTTGTCACAGAAGTACCTTATTTCCCCATCAATTTTGAAAGATAATTTTGCATGTTATATCAGTCTAGGTTGGTGGTTGTTTTCCTCCACGGCTTGAAACACTTTACTCCAGGCTTTCCTTGTGTTGAGTGTTTGGGTTGGAAAGTCTGTTCTATTATGGGATAGATTCTGTCATGCCCCTGCACTCTTCTTTAGCATTACTAATCATATGTTTCATTGTTGACAGTATGTCTGTTTTCATCTGCGATCAGTTCTTCTTTCCATTTTACTAGATTTTTTTTTTTTTGAGACAGTGTCCCGCTTTGTAGTTTGGGCTGGCCCTGAGCTCACTATGTAGCCTAGGCAATCTTCAAACTCCAGCAGTCCTCCTGCCTCTGCCTCCTGAGTGCTGGGATTACAGACATGAACCATAGATCTGCTTTTGTTATCATCTCAGAGTGTTCTGGTAATTGAACTTCAGTTTGCTCTATTTTCCTTTTCCTTGGATTCTCCTGTGGTGATGATCTTTGTGTCTGGGTTTTTGAATTTTTTCTCATTTCTATTCCTTTGATGTTGCTGATGTTACTCATTTAATTATTTGCCTGGTGCTTTGGAAATGTTTGTTGGAAGTCTTCCCAACATTTGGATCCCTTAGGAGATGGCTTCTTCCTGTGTTGTTCTCTTTGGATCAGTGTGGCCCTTAAGTATTCTCAGTTTGGGACACTATGGGAAATATTTTAACAGAATAATCACATTATCTTTGTTGACATAATACAATCAGTATTATCAACTGTATGGAACACAGCACAGGAAATGATAAGTTTAAGCAAGTACTATCTTGATAGCTTTAACTTCATGAGTTACATCTATAACCATATGCCAGAATTTAGAATTAATCAGAAATGTGTTTACAACATAAGGCCCTTAAATATAGCAATATTATCCTTTGGGAATAAAAGGTCACTGGGGAGTTGTAGAGGTAGGGAGATACAGGGGTGTGAAAGATTAGAATGGGGGTCAGAGGATCTATAAAGATAACATAGACCTCTAGTACCTTGTTGATGCTAGAGGATAACAGAGGCAAAAGGGACAAATATAAGACAGAATTGGCTAAGAACTGCAAGACCACTAGAGACTTTGTACACTCTCCTTTAATAATACATAAAGAAAAAGAAATTAGGGAAGAGTGAAACCCTTTTACTTCTCGGTATTGATTCTGACTGGAGGACAATAGAGAACGTGGGAACAAGAGGAGAATAGGGGTTCTTAGCAGCAGCAGGCAAACAGGAGACTATTTTCTTCTGTAAAAATGAGAGCACTTGAGAAAAAACTCGAAGCTGGACAGATTCAGCAACTGTAGAGTAGAGAAATGAAAAAAGAAAGTTAGGTCAGAGCAAAGAAAGAAAAAGAGTAACAACAACAACAATGATAAAATAAAGCTAAAAATATAACCAAAATAGCCCTTCACAGTGTGGATCTGTTGTCTTTTGTAGATAGTATGAGCAGTAGCACTCATATTGAAGTTGATTAGTTACAGGCAGACAGTTGTCAGCCCTTGTCTAGATTCTGTGTATAATGCCTGAGTTGAGCTCAGTGAGCTACAGGCTTGAACTCTACAAGAGTCCAGGATCTTGCAGGTGGAACTGAGTCCACCAACTCACCAGTGGCTGTAGTCAACAAGATTCCTTCAGTCTTCCAGGGAGTGTTTTCTTTGACATGGTAGACTGGGTAGAGGTACTTAGTAAAGGCCTAAGTTTCGGTTCCAGTACCACAGCTGCACTTATTCAGTGTCCATAGACAAGCAGGTGGTATCTCTGAAGGTTCTTCTCCCTACAACAGTCAGTCCAGTTTGACCCACAAGAAAATGGAGATTCCAAGGCCTTCTGGTCTTGCCCTGGTTGTAGAAGAGCTGCAGGCCTGGGTGTTGGTCAATGGTCCCTTCTTGCCAAGATGTGCTACACGACCTTGCCTCACCTTACTTGCCTGGTTTGTCTTCCTGGTCCTCTGGCATGTTCCCAGTGGCAGGAAGGCTGCAGACCTAGGCTCTGTTCAATGGTGCCTGGCTCCCTTTTAGCCAAGATTTGCTTTGTGACCTCTGCGGTACTCTACTTTCCTGGTCTTTCTTCAAGGGCCTCCATTATTTTGAGAAAAGGTCTTGATAGTTGTCCAGCCTGGTCTTGAACTTGCAAGCCTCTTGCCTCAGACTCTTGAGTAACTGGGGTTATAGGTAGACACAACCATGCTTGGTTCCAACTTCCTTTCTTTTTTTTTTTTTGAGACAGGGTCTCGCTTTGTAGTTCAGGCTGGCCCTGAGCTCACTATGGAGCCCAGGCAAGCCTGGAACTCAGCAATCCTCCTGTCTCTGCCTCCCAAGTGCTAGGATTACAGGCGTGAGCCACCACACCTGGCACTGTGGTATGTGGTATGTGGTATTGATTGCTGGTGGGTGTGAGTCACCACACCCAGCATTGTATGTGGTTATCGGATCGAACTCAGGACCTTGCACTTGCAAGGCAGGTGCCGGAACCACTGAGCTAAATCTCCGGCCCCCCAACTTCCTTTCTATCTCTATTTGTTATTATTATTATTTTAAAGTATTTTGGTACAGGGTTTTGCTGCTGTAGTCCAGGGTGGCCTTGAATTCACTGTGTAGCCCAGGCTGCCCTCAAACTTGCATCAATCAACCTCCTGCTTCAATGTGTTTCAACGCAAGTGCTGGAATTATAGTCATGCACCACTATCCCTGGCATCCAACTTCCTTTTAAAAGCCATGGATTTAGTTACAGGGAGACTACTTTAGAAGCACAAGGGTCTGAGTTCAATCCTTGGTACAAAAAAATCAAAAACAAAAGAACCAAAAAATCATTCCAATTTCCTTTAAAAAATTTATTTCTTGTTTTGTAGATGTAGCTCAGTAGTGTCATACAAAGTCCTGAGTTTCATCCCCATGCTGCTAAAAATAAAAAAAATTTAAAGAAAACTTCTTTTCTAAAATTTTTTTATGTTTGAAAAGTAAAAATTATTCAAGTTTATTGTGTACATGATGTTTTGACTTGTTTATATCCTAAAATGGTGACTAAAAATACCTATTACCTGATATTTTTATCACTTTGTGTGGCAAGGACAATTAAGATCTAGCTCAAGCAATTTTTATATATGTAGTGTATTATTAACTGTCATCTGATATCCATTTAGTATTCAGACTACTCTGAATTTATTTAAGTCCCCAGCATTTTATGATAATTTTTAGGATATGCAGCAGAGTTGAATTTTATAATAAACAGTTGATTGTGTGGTGCCTAAATTTTATCATTAACATGTTTACTGCTTTGTTTTTTTTGTTTGTTTGTTTGTTTTTGAGACAGGGTCTCGCTTTGTAGTTTGGGCGGGCTCTGAACTCACTATGTAGTCCAGGCAAGCCTCGAACTCAGCAATCCTCCTGCCTCTGCCTCCCGAGTGCTGGGAATACAGGCGTTAGCCACCACGCCCGGCACTGTGGTATGTGGTATTGATTGCTGGTGGGCATAAATCTCCAAGCCCAGCATTGTATGTGGTTTCCGGGGATCGAACTCAGGACCTTGCGCTTGCGAGGCAGGCGTTGGAACCACTGAGCTAACCCTCCGGCCCAACTGCTTTTTTTTTTTTCAGTTTGGTGTTTTGAGATGCAAGTCAGGCTAGCCTTGAACTCACTGAAATCCTCTTGTGTCAACCTCCCAAGTGCTAGGACTATAGGTGTGTGCAATCATAACTGGCCTGCTGTTTGATTCATTGTGCATCTGTCCATTATTTTGTTCCACAAATTACTTATTTTTTAACTGATTTATTGGTAAATTTTAGATATACTTCATGAGCACATTCAACATTGAGAATTTGTACCTGTACATGGCTCATCTTGATTCTCATTTTTTCCCATTTCTCATCAAATTATTATTTTTTTTCCTTGAGACAAGGTCTCGCTTTGTAGTTGAGACTAGGCCTAAGCTCACTATGTAGCCCAGGCAAGCCTCGAACTCAGCAATCCTCCTACTTCTGCCTCCTGAGTGCTGCGATTACAGGTGTGAGCCACCATGCCCGGCATTGTGGTATGTGGTACTGATTGTTGGCGGGTGTGAGTCACCATGCCTGGTATTGTTGTATGTGGTTACCAGGGATCCAGCCAGGGACCTTGTGCTTGCTAGGCAGGCGCTGGAACTACTGAGCTAAATCTCTGGCCCTCAAATTATTTATTTTTAATGGTTGCTTACAAGTAACCCATTTAACCTCTAAACAGTATCTTTAACCTGAGAGTTGCCCTTCTTCCTTTTATTTAGCACAAAGTAGATAGATACTCAATACAAAATTTTTTTATGACATATAATTACAATTTTGTTGGAGTGTTAACATAATGCATTATTAGGAATTTTGGAAGCATGTAGTATAGAGTAAAACATGGTAGCATAGGTACTAACTTATGAAATGTTAAGAATTTATACTTTAAGTGAAATTACATATTTGATGACATATTCCATGATTCTTTTATTTATTTTCTGGGTATCAGGGATTGAACTCCAAACCTTGTGCATGCCAGGCAGGTATGGCACCACTGAGCTACATCCTTGACCTTTATGAGTCTCTTTTTTTTTTGGTACTGGGGATTGAACTCAGGACCTTGCACTTGTGAGGCAGGCACTAGAACACTGAGCTAATTCCCGATCCATGATTCTTATATTTAATAAAAATATTATAGGAAATTAATCATGGTTGGGAAAATAATATCTGATTGATAGGTGTTTAAATATAAAGGGATAACAGTGTTATGCATTTACTTTTGTTCTAATTATTATTTTCATTTATTTCTAAGGTATCTTCATATTTTGATGATATTCTGGTCATTTGTTGCTGGAGTTGTTACATTCTACTGCTCATTAGGACCTGATACTCTCTTACCAAATATATTCTTCACAATAAAATACAAACCCAAGGTAAAATTGTAGTTTTATTTTTAAGTTAGTATGTGTGACCCTGTGCTTTTTAATATTATTGAAAGCATATTAAAGCAATGCTTTTTAAAAATGTATTTATTTACTAATAAAAGACATGATGTCAGGCAATTTTCAGAGTGAAATTTATTTGTGTGAACATCTATCTTACCTGTGTTTCAGGACTGCAGTTATAGAAGGAGCTATAGCAAGAAAATGTGAACTTCTCGGGGACTTGGGAATCTATTATTCTATCATTTTAGGGAACTCTGTATTCACTATTAGGACAGTAAGTTAAAATAGAGATTCCCAATGGTGGTGTACAGTAAAACGTTCTATTAAATCTTCAAAAATACAAATTCTTGCTAGGCATGGTGTTCTATACCCCTGTCAGCACTTTGGAAAGCTGAGGCAGGAGAAGCCTGATATTTGACCCCATCCTATGCAACTCAGAGCCTCCAAGAGACCCTCCGTCACAATAAAAAGTGGGCTGGAGATTTCAGCTCAGGGCAAAGACCTTGCCAATCCCCAGTATCACAACAAAACAACAAATTTCTGGGCCCTTCCACCAGATTTTGATGGTTAAAGCCTTGTAATTAATAATGAAAACCTTTCCAGGTGATTCTGAGGGCCCCCCTCCCACAGTTTAGGAATTTTGGATTAAATAATTTAACCCTGTTAGTTTCTTCTTGTCTTCCTTTTTTGTGGTGCTGGGGATTAAAACTAGGGCCTTGTACAGGTAAGGCAAGTACTCTATCCCTGAGCTATACTCTGTGAATTTCTTTAATGTCTTTGTGTACCATAGAAATTGAAATAATTAGGCAATTTATGTAACCCAAATAACTTGTATTTCTGAAATTTAATAAAGGTGGTAGTATGTGGAATTGTGTGTAAGGCAAGGTTTCATTCTATAAATCAGGATTTATTGTGGTCTTTTTTTTTTTTATTGGGAGTTGAACCTAGGGCCTCAGTCCTCATAGGCAAGTGTTCTAGTACTCAGCTCTGTCCCTACCACTAAGTGGGTTGTCTTGAAGTCTTACTTGACTAGGTTGATACAGTCCCTTGTCTCAGGTTTGTTAGTGTTTCTACACGTTAAGAAACACAGCTGAGAGTGCCCCGTCTTTGCCTGGAGTCTTGCTAGTTATATATCTTCTTCCATCTATTATTCAAAGTTTTGGAGAGATAGAAAAAAACCTTTTTCTTAATGTGCTTTTAGTAGAGTATCTCATTTTATAAGTGCTTATAACGTGACTTTAAATTAATTTTTTTTTTGAGACAGGTTCTTGCTTTGTAGTTCAGGCTGGCCTTGAGTTCACTATGTAGCCCAGGCAAGCCTTGAACTCAGCAGTCCTCCTGCCTCTGCCTCCAGAGTGCTGGGATTACAGTTGTGAGCTATCATGCCTGGCACTGTGGTGTGTGGTATTGATTGCTGGTGGGCATGAGTCACCACGCCCAGTATTGTATGTAGTTACTGGGATCAAACCACTGAACTAAATCTCCGGCCCAACCTTAAGTTAATTTTGAGTTTGGAAATCTGGTTTAGATATTGGGCGACATTTCATCAGGTGTTTTTACTCTGTTGGCATTGTAGCTTAGCAAGTACTATTTAGTATAAAGAATTATTTCACTGTTAGAGCAGACCAAAAGCTGTCCTTTGAATTTCTAATAAAGTGAAAAACTTTTGATAAAGTTGACTCTATAGCAAAGATAATATGTAAAGTTATGACAAATTTCTCTTTCTCTGCTTTTTTTAGCAGTTGGGACTTCAAGAATTATTTCCTCAAGGTCATAGCTGTGCTGTTTGTGGTAAAGTGAAATGTAAACGACATAGGTAAGTTAAACATTTCTTATTTGTTGATCCTTCTAATTATATTTTGTATTATAAGTTATTTAATTGTGTATTTTTTTTTTTTTTTTGGTTTAAGGCCATCTTTGCTTCTTGAAAACTACCAACCATGGCTAGATCTGAAAATTTCTTCCAAGGTTGATGCATCTCTCTCAGAGGTGATTGATTTTTTTTAATATTGCCTACTAGAATCATGTCACATGTTGCTTGATTGTGGTGTTATGTTCTGAAAAATGCACCGGTAGGCAGTTTGGTTTTTTATTTTTGTGTGTGTATGTGGCAATTTCACTCTTGTGAGAACATAGCATAATTACTAGTACAGACCTAGATGGAATAGTTTAGTCAGTGATATAATCAAGAGATGTAAATGTGAGCTCTGTGAGCTGCCAGCCTAATGTGGCAAACTATTTTGTAGTGAAATGGGGGTTTTTTTTGTTGTTTTTTTGTGTTTTTTGAGACAGGGTCTCCCTTATAGTTCAGGTTAGCTCTGAGCTCACTATGTAGCCCAGGCAAGCCTTGAACTCAGCAATCCTCCTGTCTCTGCCTCCCGAGTGCTGGGATTACAGGCGTGAGCCACCACGCCCGGCACTGTGGTATGTGGTGCTGATTGTTGGTTGATTGCTGTTGGGCGTGAGTCTCCACGCCCAGCATTGTATGTGGTTACCGGGGATTGAATTCAGGACCTTGCGCTTTCGAGGCAGGCACCGGAACCACTGAGCTAACCCTCCGGCCCCTGTTGTTGTTTTTTGATAATCAGGATATTTCAGTATTTATCTGAAATAAAAAATAAAATATAGTAAATACATAAAACAATAATAATATAACCATTTCTTATCAAGTATTATGTAGTATACATAATCGTATATGCTGTACTATTAATGAATGGCAGAGCAGTGGGATGATTCATACTAGTATCACAATAAACATGTGAACAGTGCATTATACTATAGCAGCTGTGCCCTCAAAAGGTGATAGGAAGGGCTGAGGATTTAGCTCAAGTTGTTCTGTGTCTACCTTGGAAGCACCAGGACCTTCGATCCTTGCTACCCCCTCCCCCCCCAAAAAAAAAGAGGGGATAGAAATTTTTCAGGTCTTTTATAACCTTATGGGACCACTGTTGTAGATGTGGCCTGTCTTGATGGAAATGTCATTTTATACATGACAATATATGCAAACAAAAAATATTAAATCCTCTGAGAGGTTTGGGGACTTAGTTCAGTGGTTCCAGCATCTGCTTGGCAAGTGCAGGTCCTGAGTTCAATCCCTGGTACCACATACCACAGTGCCGGGCATGGTGGCTCACGCCTGTAATCCCAGCACTTGGGAGGCAGACAGGATGATTGCTGAGTTCCAGGCTTGCCTGGGCTACATAGTGAGCTCAGAGCCAGCCTGAACTACAAAGCGAGACCCTATCTCAAAAGAAACAAAACAAAACAAAACAAAACAAAAAGAGCCCCAAACAACCCTTTAAAAAAAAAGAATACCTCTGAGATTTTTTTTTTTTTTTTTTTTTTTTTTTTTGAGACAGGGTCTCACTTTGTAGTTCAGGCTGGCTCTGAGCTCACTATGTAGACTAGGCAAGCCTCAAACTCAGCAATCTTCCTGTCTCTGCTTCCCGAGTGCTGGGATTACAGGTGTGAGCCACCATGCCCAGCACTGTGGTATGTGGTATTGATTGTTGGTGGGCGTGAGTCTCCATGCCCAGCATTGTATGTGGTTACCGGGGATCAAACTCAGGACCTTGTGCTTGCAAGGCAGGTGCTGGAACCACTGAGCTAACCCTCTGGCCGCTCACTGTTTTTGTATAATAATAGGAATAGAACATTTGTTCTATTCTTTGCTGTAGTTAAACATTTTGTATATTCTTTATTTTTGGGTAACAGATATTTTTAGTTATTTGTTCTAAAGTTTTGTCTTTTCCATGAACTGAGGAACCAGTGAGATTCTCAGGTAGGGAAGGTGGGGGAGAGGGTCTTCCTGTGTTCCCAGCACCAAGTTCAGGGTCACTTATATAACTGGTAACCGATAGATATGTGTTGAATTAAACTGAATGCTAAGTAGTTGAATAATAATATTTGACACATGAATCCTACCTAATTGTCTTTTATCCTTACGTGACTAAGGGTAAACTAATATAATGCTATTAGTGCTTGGCATTTTTCTTTTTCATTAACTTTCCGATGGCCTTTTTATCTCCAAGCTTTGCTAATGTAAGATAATGGTGCCTAATATGGTAGACACATGGTCTGGGCACATATGGCTATAAGTAAAAAATTGAAAGGTGCTAGTCCAAATTGAGAGGTCTTATATATAATTTACATTTGTATCAGAGAAGGATGACTAAATGTTCTAATGTGAGACTGGGAAAGTGTATTTCAGAACAATAGAGCTGTTAAGAGAAAAGAAACAGATTCTGTCTCAAAAAAAAATCAATAGGAAGGGAACAAAACAATAAATATTTTTAGATTACCTTGCCATTTCTTTGAGTTTGGAGGAGAGCATACTTGGAAGCAGGGAGATTAATTTAAGGGTATTGCTGTAATATAAGTGGTGAGATGATGACATAAGTCAGTGAGCAAATAAAATTAGTGTGACTTGGTGATTGATGAGGTGCAGGGTATAAAGGGAGATCAAATGTTGATGGTAACTTTCCAGTTGTGCTGTCATATTGTTACTTCTGTCTGTGTGTGTCTTCTTTTCCCAAGAAATAAAATTAATGCTCAATTTTTGTATTAAAAACCTCAAATTATTTCCTCAATATTTAAATTAGAAAATCCACAAGTTTTGTTATTGCTGCCACATAAACCATATAGTTTAGCAAGCATATTGGTAAGGTACATGGTTTCATTTCCTTCCTTATTGCTTTTCTATTTTTCTTTTTTGAGATAGTCTTGCTGTGTAGTTTAGGCTGATTTTGAATTTACTGTGTAGCCTAGGCTAATCTTTAATTTTCAGGGATCATCTTCCTTTAGCCTCCACAGTGCAGGAATTATAGGCATGTGCCAGAATGCCTAGCCCTTTTGCTTTTAAGTTTTTGAGATAGGGTCTTACTATATAGTTTAGGCTGGCCTTGAACTCACTGTGTAGCACAGGATGGCCTCAAACTTATGGTGATCCTTCTGCCTCAGCCTCCTGAATTTTGAGATTACAGTTGTCTGCCACATGCCCTGCCCAATTGCTTTTTAAAAACACATAGCAGTTGTTTTATTCTGTTGTTACTTTTTCATATTTAACTTATACACTGATTTTAAGTATATGGCTAACATTTTTGTAGAGTGAACATAACTATGTAGTTTGATGTATATGAAGAAATAGAGCATCTGGGCCAGAGATTTAGCTCAGTGGTTCTGCCACCTGCCCAGCAAGCTCAAGGTCCCTGGTTCAATCCTGGTAACCACAAACAAATGATATGATCTTGGGCGTGGTGACTCACACCCACCAGCAATCAGTACCACACCCCACAATGCTGAGTGTGGTGGCTCATGCCTGTAATCCCAGCACTCAGGAGGCAGAGGCAGGAGGATTGCTGAATTCAGGGCTAATTTGGACTACATAGTGAGCGCAGGGCCAGCCTGAACTATAAAGTGAGACCCTGTCTCAAAAAAAAAAGAAAAAAAGAAATAGAGCATCCCTTGGAACCTAGAATTCCATATTCCCCTCCAGTTGCTGTTTTTCCTTCAAAGTTAACCATGGACATCTAAGTTTTATTCCTTATCGATAATGTTTCTTCATTTTTTTCCCCTAAGAATACTGACTTGCAGAGTAAGTTAAGAATGCAGAAAACTGGGGCCGGAGATTTAGCTCAGTGGTTCCGGTGCCTGCCTCGTGATTGCAAGGTCCTGAGTTGGATCCCTGGTAACCACATACAATGCTGGGTGTAGTAATTCATGCCCACCAGCAATCAATACCACATACCACAGTGCCGGGTGTGGTGGCTCATGCCTGTAATCCCAGGGGGAGGCAGAGACAGGAGGATTGCTGAGTTCAAGGCTTGCTTGGGCTACATAGTGAGCTCAGGGCCATTCTGAACTACAAAGCCAGACCCTGTCTCCAAAAAAAAAAAAAAAAAGAATGCAGAAAACCAATTTACTATTTTTTTATAGAAAATTTTTGTTTCCTTACAGCTTCAGAATCAGAAACAATTAATTTTTTTTATTTGATTATAGGACTATTTAGTAATATATGTGTCATTCTAATAAAATTGTTCATTTTTATGCAGTTTATATTTTGCCTGGTATTTTCTCAGATGTTCTCTTTGATCCTCAGAACTAAAGTTGGAATATGCATTTTGTTATAAAAAATATATAACTGTCAAATTTGGGATAGTAAAGTTGTTTTTGAGATAATACTATATATTACTAAGCAGTATATTTATTTTTTCCAGAACTAATTGTATTTTTCTTTAAAAATTATTTTTACTCAGGTTCTTGAATTAGTGTTGGAAAACTTTGTTTATCCATGGTACAGGTATGTTCTCTAACATCTTTTTACTTTAATATAGTTAATACCATAAGAGAGCTAAAGATATATTTTCAGAGTAAGTCAGGATTTGTCAACATGTTAGGCTAAGTCTTTGTATGGGAGGCACTTCTGGCCTCTTCACATTTATGCTAGAAGTGTACCTTTCTTCCTTTTCCTCACTCCTGTTCTGACTACCAAGAAACATCTTTATAGAGATTACCAAATATTACCTAGAAGGCACAGTTGCTCCAAATGAGAATCATTGACATAGGCAGTTAACTAATAATTTAGTGATAGTAAAGAGAAGACACCTAGGCTGCTTTTGTTTTGTGGTACTGGGGATCAAACTCAAGACCTTGTGTTTGTCAGGAAGGCACAGCACCATTCAGCTACATCCCTGGATCACTGAGCTATGACCCTGGCTCCTTAGGCTGCTTTCCCTTTGGTAGAGGGATTGAACCCATGCCTTCACATGAATTATATCCCATAGGGATCCTCCCCCACCCCGCCCCAGTACTAGGGATCAGACTCAGGACCTTCTTTTATGGAGACGGGGTTTTGCTAAGTCACTACATTTCCCAGACTTCCTCCTGCCTCAGACTATTAGAGTGCTCGGATTAAAGGCATGTACACCCATTATCTGTTGACTTGCACAATTTATCATTTGTAAATGTATTGGTTTAATAATTTTGTGTAGTTATCACATTTGAAATAATAATGCTTTTGAGAGGAATATATTTAGATGTGTCATTAAATTGAAAGATAATTTCAGTTGGGTTTAGTGGTGTGCACCTGTAATGCCAACACTTGGGAAAATAAGGCAAGAAGTTTACCACGAGTTTGAGGCCAGCCATGAACCACATAGTGAGTTGAAGACCAACCTGGAATAGATGTTGTCTGTAAACACACAAACAAACAAGTAAATGGTAATTTCAATAAATTGTCTAGAAAATTAATATTTTTTCTAAAATAAGTGACTATGTGCTGCATTTGTAATTTAAGCCAAGCCAATGATGAAGCCTTTTGTAAAGTGAATCCTTTTCTAAAGATACCTTTATTTCACCTCAGTATTGAATTATGATTACTCAAATATAAAATGAGGTTTTGTTTCTAAGAGTTGAATTGCATATTTTGTCTGATCTAATTACTAATGCAGTCTGCTTTCTTGAAATGTAATAGGAAGCATGGTTGATATACAATTGTCTTTTTTCTGGCAAGAAACTTAGTGGTTAGCTCTGTCTTCAAGTTCAGGATGTTACCTCTAACAAATCTTTTTTTTCTTGAACTTGATTAGAGAAATGGGCTAATTCCTCAGCGAAATTAAGAACTTCCTCAGATGAAGTTTGTAAAGATTTTAACTTAAAATTTTATTAAAATATTATTCTGTTCATTTTCTTTTTCAGATGGAGCATGCAAATACCCACACCAGTGCACACTTACCATTCATATTTACTTGTAGAATTATATTGTTATTTCAAATATCTTGGGCTGACTTAAAATTTTATATTCTTTTGTTTCTCCAAAATTATTATTTCTTTGAAATTTCTTTGATGATGCTTGGAAAATGAACTTAGTTGTAAAAAAGACTCATGCACACATATATTTGCAAGATAAGGAGCTACAGTTTACATAATGATAATTATGTTTTAGAACTTGAATTATGATGGATGTTTGCTTTTTTTTTTTTTTTTTTTCTTTTTGGAGACAGGGTCTCGCTTTGTAGTTCAGGCTGGCCCTGAGCTCACTATTGCTTTCTTTTTTATACATTAATTACAGCCTGCAATGAAATGGATTATTTAGAAATAAAAGTAAAAATAGCTTAAATGAATGGAAAAAACAGAAAATTCTTTTCTTGATTTCAAGAAGATGAAATTTCTTTCTCTAAACTTGTAAATGTTTGCTTTTCTCCTGATTTGAAGAGATGTAACAGATGATGAGTCCTTTATCGATGAACTGAGGATAACATTACGGTTTTTTGCATCAGTTTTAATACGAAGAATTCACAAGGTATATATAATGAAAAGCTTGGGGATTTCAGGCTTTATTATTATGAATGATGATTTTGTCTTATTTTTCTGTATTTGTTTTCTCTTCAGTTCTTTAACTTAAAAATTAATGAATCCTTGGGCTGGAGGGTTAGCTCAGTGGTTCTGGCACCTGCCTCATAAGCGCAAGGTCCTGAGTTCGATCCCCGGTAACCACATATGATGCTGGGTGTGGAGACTCATGCCCACCAACAATCAACACCGCATACCACAATGCTGGGTATGGTGGCTCACGCTTGTAATCCCAGCACTCGGGAGGCAGAGGCAGGAGGATTGCTGAGTTCGCAGCGGCTTGCCTGGGCTCCATAGTGAGCTCAGGGCCAGCCTGAACTACAAAGCGAGACCCTGTCTCAAATAAATAAATAAATAAATAAAATAAAAAATTAATGAACCACTTTTGACCTATTAATCAGTTGGCTTTAATACTTGCTTATATTTGTTTATTGAAATGAGAAACTAAAACTTACAGAAAAGCCATGTTTCATTTAGATGAATTTACTAACTTATAGTCATAATCTACTTTAAAAATTTTGAGCTAAATTTTGTATATGTTTATGTCTTTGCTTTTATTTTGTAGTATGTTTGTTCTATACATACAATGAATTGGTGCACACCTGAATTAATTAATGAGTGTGTGATTTTGTTAAATGTTTCTGTCATTTGAGAAATGAACAGTGACAGGAAGTTGACAAAAGAAAAATGTGAAATAGCCAATGAACAATTGGAAATATCTTGCCTTATATAAAAGTTAAAGAGATTATTCTTTTAACTATTAGATAGGAAAAGATTAAAGAGAATAGTAATATCTAATAATGGAAATTAGAGAAAATAGACAAATCCAAATCGGTATCTTATACTATACTTCTTGATCTTTATGAATGTACTTAAAAGATGTTCTTGGGGGCCGGAGGGTTAGCTCAGTGGTTCCGGCGCCTGCCTCCCAAGCGCAAGGACCTGAGTTTGATTCCGGGTAACCACATATAATGCTGGGCGTGGAGACACGCCCACCAACAATCAACACTGCATACCACAATGCTGGACATGGTGGCTCACGCCTGTAATCCCAGCACTGGGGAGGTAGAGACAGGAAGATTGCTGAGTTCGCGGTGGCTTATCTGGGCACCATAGTGAGCTCAGGGCCAGCCTGAACTACAAAGCGAGACCCTGTCTCAAAAAAAAAAAAAGATGTTCTTGGATATGATGGTACACACTTGTAATTCCAGCTATTTGTGAGTTTGTGTTTGTTTCTTTGTTTTGAGACAGGCCCATGCTATGTAGTTCAGACTGGCCTTGAACTCACTATCTATTTTAGGCTGGTCTCAAGTAGTAATTGTCCTGCCTCAGCGTCTCAAGTGCTAGAATTACAGACATGTGACACCATGTCAGAAGTTGGTGGGAATCTGAGGCAGGAGGATTGTGAGTTTTTGTGGTGGATACTTTTTCATTTATATTGGGTGTGTACTTAGAAATATAGCTGCTAAGTCGAATAGTAACTGTATGGTTAATACTTTGAGAAATTGTGCTGTATTTTTCAAAGTGCCTGCACCATTTATACCCTTTTCAGCCATGTATGAGTAGTACTGTTTTTCCACATCCTTGGCAGTGTGAATTTCCCTCTCTGTCTGTCTGTCTGCCTGCCTGCCTGCCTGCTCGGCTGCTTGTCCTCCCTTACCCTCTCTTTCTCTTTGCTGTCTCTATTTCTGTGTGTGTGTGTCTCTCTCTCTTTCACTGTCTGTCTCTGTGTCTGTCTCTCTCTCTCTTTCCTTTAATTCTAGCCATCTGAGTGCCTGTGAGTGATATCCCATTGTGACTGATTTTCAGTTGAGCATTTTTCACATGCTTTGGCCCACATATATCTTCTTGAGAGAATCTATTTTCAGATCCTTTGGCCATATCCTTTGCTGAGTTTTCTTTCAGTTAGTGAGCTTTAGAAGTTCTTTATTTTAGAAACATACCTTTTACCAGAAATATGATTTGCCAATATTTTCCTCCATTCTGAGTTGCTATGCTATATATTCTTTGTTCTCATTTTATCTGCCTCTGTTTTGGGGATGAGTGAATGGGTCTTTCATCATTATTTCAATTTTATATAAAGTAATTATATCAGTATCAGGTAGTAAATAGTCATCTTAATACTATTTTATTTTTCTTGAGATGGGGTCTCGCTTTGTAGTTCAGGCTGGTCCTGAGCTCACTATGTAGCCCAGGCAAGCCTGGAACTCAGCAATCCTCCTGCCTCTGCCTCCCGAGTGCTGGGATTACAGGTGTGAGCTACCACGCCTGGCACTGTCGATGGCTGGTGGGCGTGAGTCACCATGCCCAGCATCACTCAGGACCTTGTGCTTGGGAGGCAGGTGCTGGAACCACTGAACTAAATCTCCGGCCCTCACCTTAATACTATTATCTTTCTTATCTTTGCGCAGATAAGGTACTTTGGAATTGGGCCTATTGTAAACAAAGTTTCATTTAAGGTCTATATTTTTATATCAAAATTTAGTGACAAACAAATTATTTTACTTTTTTACTGTGACCTGGAATCTTTAAAATGAAACTTAAAAATGAAATCTTTATGAGTATTCTCAGAAGACAAAGTGTTTGAAAGCTATTTGATAAATTGAGGGTACCATAATTTATTACCATTGAAAACAAGGTGACTGAGGATAAATATATCTTACTAGCAAAAATATCTTCACTAATTAATCATGTTTCATCTTAAACAGTAAACTGCTATGGGTTTTACCAGCAGATCACTAAAATGTGAGGACTTTATGAGCATCACATCTAGCAGGTTCATCACCCTATGATTTTCTCTTTTTCTTATGACCCTGTCTCAAAAAAAGATAAAATTTTTAGTAGTATGGTAGAGAACTGTATGATGTTATAGTTAGTGGGTCCCAGAGTACTTATGCTTGTAAATTATTTAAAAAAAAATTTTTTTTTGAGACAGGGTCTTGCTTTGTAGTTCAGGCTGGCTGTGAACTCACTGTGTAACCCAGGCAATCCTCGAACTCAACAGTCCTCCTGCCTGTGCCTCCTGAGTTCTGGGATTATAGGCATGAGCCACCACACTGGACACTGTGGTTTGTGGTCCTGATTGCTGATGGGAGTGAGTCACCATACCCAGTATTGTGTGTGGTTACTGGGGATCAAACCAGGGACCTTGCGCTTACTAGGCAAGCGCTGGAACCACTGAGCTAAATCTCTGGCATCTGTAAATTATATTTTTGGAAGATTCTGAATTATGCTTCTAGTTTTGAATTTTTTAATTGCATATTTATGGTTATATATTTATGGAATACACAGTGATGTTCTGACTTATGAATACAGTGGAATAAAATCAAGCTAGTTTTAAGTATCTATCACTTCAAATATTTAACCTTTTATTTTTGAAGACAGGGTCTCTCTTTGTAGTTCCGGTTGACCCTGAGCTCACTATGTAGCCCAGGCAAGCCTTGAGCTCAGCAATCCTCTTGCCTCTGTCTCCCTAGTGCTGGGATTACAGGCGTGAGCCACTACGCCTAACCTATTTAACATTTTTTATGGCTGTAGTTTAAAAATAAATTAAAAATTTACTCCTATCAATTTTGAAGTGTGCAGTAATTTATTGTGAGTTATATTTAGAAGATACCAGTAAAAG
>PVIC010005334.1:25612-45382 GCA_004025085.1 Thryonomys swinderianus
TTTTTTTTTTTTTTTTTTTTTTTTTTTTTTTTTTTTTTTTTTTTTTTTTTTTTTTTTTTTTTTTTTTTTTTTTTTTTTTTTTTTTTTTTTTTTTTTTTGCTTTTTTGGAGACAGGGTCTCACTTTGTAGTTCAGGCTGGCCCTGAGCTCACTATGGTGCCCAGGCAAGCCGCCGCGAACTCAGCAATCCTCCTGTCTCTATCTCCCGAGTGCTGGGATTACAGGCGTGAGCCACCATGTCCGGCATTGTGGTATGCGGTGTTGATTGTTGTTGGGCGTGTCTCCACGCCCAGCATTATATGTAGTTACTGGGGATCAAACTCAGGTCCTTGCACTTGGGAGGCAGGCACCGGAACCACTGAGCTAACCCTCCGGCCCTTGTGACAATTTTTTAAAGTTTTATTTTAATATTGACTTTTCTAGGTGGATATCCCATCTATTATAACCAAGAAACTCTTAAAAGCAGCAATGAAGCATATAGAAGTGATAGTTAAAGCCAGACAGAAAGGTAATACAGTTTTCTATGAGAGTTTATTTATTTACCTTTTGAAGAGTGTCTTGATTGCCTCTGTTTTTTGGCAGATAAATACAGCTACTATAGATACTGTGTACAGATTGTTTATGTGGAAAAATACTTATGTATTTATTTTTGCAGTGCTGGGGATTGAATTCATAGCCTTGTGCATATTAGGCAAACCATTCTACCACTGAGGTACACGTCCAGTCCAGGAAATGTACTTTTAATATATTTAATATTTTATTCTTTAAACTAAAAGCAAAATTATATATCAGGCTAAAAATACATGGAGCCATTTTTTTACTTATGTTCATAAGTTTCATAAAATACCCACATTATTTTCTCTGTCAGAGTGATGTTTTATGTAAGAGAAACAGAATAGTTTGAAAGTTTTTTTGTTGGGTCTATGTAAAAAAGGAGTTGCTACTATTCATGTCAAAAATCATCCTCAGTTATAAACTACTATAAAATATAAATTAGATTGATTAATATCCCTATAATTAATGAAATCCATAGAATTAAACTACCTGAGAATTAAAAGTGCTAATTTTAGCCAAAGGTCCTGGTGTTCTGCATTTGTTAGGTAGTTTTGTGAAAAAGTTTTCAACTTTTTGATTTTTCATTTCTTTATAAAATACTTTTCTAAATTTTTCAGCTACATAGGTATACATAATTCAGGAAATAAAAGGCTCCTCTATTTATCTCTACTCAGAATTTTCTTTTTAATCTGCCTCTTGAGACTAGGGATTATGTAGAAGTTTTCTACACATATAGATGTTTCCTAAGGTTCTAAGACATGTTGAATATATATGAAACATTGGCATAATTTAATTTGATGATGGTTGTATATGGTCTGCAAGCTGCCAACTCATGAGATATTTGATATACTGGTGATGAGTGGGTATTTTTTTTCTATTTCTGTGTTCTTTTCTTCGAGACAGTGCCTCACTATATAGTTCAGGCTGGCCTTGAACTCACTAGTCCTGGCTGGCCTCAAACTTTTGGCTGTTCTCCTGCTTCAGCCCCTCACGTGCTGGGATCACAGGCATGTACCATGATGCCCAGCTGATTAGTGGGTATTCATCCATGTTCTTTTGAAACCACTCTTGCTTCCTTATAAATCTAGTTAAGCCACCAAATTCCCTTTAAAAATGTTTTGCCTCAGGTTTAGCTGGGTACAGGCTGGGGTTTAGCTCAGTAGCACATTGCCTGACATACACAAAAATTTTTTTCCTCATTTATTTAATTTATTACCCGGGACTATAAAAGTTTCTCACATCTGACACATATTAAATAGACCCCACTCTCATAATTTAATCTGTATTATGTATGAATGCTTAATTACATCAAGCTATAATTATGTACATGTTTTATATGATGTTAGTAACTGAAAATTACTGATATAGACTGTAGCTCAGAAGAATTATTTTAGATCAAAATGTATCAGTAAAGAAATGACTCTGGAACTTAGCACAACTTAGTCTTCTGATTTAACTTTTATTGTTGCTTTTGCAGTGGTAGTAGGTATTAAATCCAGAGACACACATGCTAGGCAAAGCACTTTACCACTAAGCTACATCTCTAGTGCCACTTTTTTTTGGTAGATTTTATTGGTACATTATTTATACACATCACAATTACACTCTACATTGCGACTTTTTTTTGAGGCAGGGTCTTGGTACATAGTTCATGCTGGCCTTGAACTTACTATCTAGACAGCAGGCTTCAAATTCACAGCATTTCTTCTGCCTCAGCCTCCCAATTGCTGAAATTACAGGTGTGTGATATCATGCCTGGCTCTCTAGCACTTTTTTTTTCTTGTTTTGGTACTTGGAATCAAACTTGTGACCACCGAACAAAATCTCTGGCCCCAGGCACTTTTTCTTTTAAACCTATTCTCTTGCTAGAAATTTTTAAAGACCCATTTCCCAAATTTTTGGGGAGGATGAAGCTTATAGCTAGCTAGGCCTAGTAGTACAAATTTACATTCCTAGTATTCTGAGAGGCTGAAGCAGGGTGGATTGCATCTTGGAACCCAGTGTGAGCCACTTAACAACTTAATGAGACGGTTTCTAATAAAAAATGAACTGGGGATACTGCTTAATGAAAAGGCCCTGAGTTTAATCTTCAGTACTCAGAAGAAGGAATAGTAAAACTGTTGGATTATGGAGGATTTCATATTTTTTATTTTGGGGGATTAGAACTTTAGCCAATATTTAAAGTTTGAGCTGGGCATGGTGACACATGGCTGTATTGACAGTACTTAGAAGGCAGAGGGAGCAGTATCACTATGAGTTCAAAGCCAGCCTAGGATACATAGTGAGTTCAAGGCTAGTATGAACTGTGGAGAGAAATCCTATCTTAAAAGAAAAAATAAAAGTTTGAAAATATTAGTTTGGAGCCTGATCTTAAAAAAAACTTTCTGGCAATAATAACTTTTGTTATCATTTAATATTTAGGAAAAAGAAATCTGTGTGTTAATTTCTAACTTAATAGAGTTTTAGAATTCATGTTGGTCTGTGCTTTGTGTAAAGATGCAAAATATTCCAAGAAACCCAGTTGCTCTAGCTATTCTAAACTTACTGTTGAATTTGATGTAAAAGCAGGTCAATTAGAAAGTTTTGAGCAATTATTGTTTTTGTAAAAGATGAATAAGATATAATATTTAACACAAAAGTCTGTTAGGAGATATGTTCTATATAATTTTTTCCAATTAAAAATATTATTTGCCGGGCCAGAGATTTAGCTCAGTGGTTCCGGAGCCTGCCTCACAAGCTCAAGGTCCTGAGTTCGATCCCCAGTAACCACATACAGTGCTGGGCGTGGTGACTTGCGCCTACCAGCAATCAGTATCACATACCACAATGCGGGGGCGTGGTGGTTTACGCCAGTAATCCCAGCACTCGGGAGGCAGAGATAGGAGGATTACTGAATTTGAGGCTTGCCTGGGCTACATAGTGAGCTCAGGGCCAGCCTGAACTACAAAGCGAGACCTTGTCTCAAAAAAAAAAAAAGGGTCGGAGGGTTAGCTCAGAGGTTCCAGCGCCTGCCTCACAAGTGTAAGGTCCTGAGTTCTGTCCCGGTAACCACATACAATGCTGGGTGTGGAGACTCACGCCCACCAGCAATCAATACCACATACCACAGTGCCATGCGTGGTGGCTCCCGCCTGTAATCCCAGCACTTGGGAGGCAGAGGCAGGAGGATTGCTGAGTTCAAGGCTTGCCTGGACTACATAGTGAGCTCAGAGCCAGCCTGAACTACAAAGGGAGACTCTGTCTCAAAAAAAAAAAAAAATTATTTGCCATTGAGGGCACACTAATAAGTAAAATAAATAGGTCACAGATATGTAAATGCCATATCTTTTCTCTGGTGTGAGAACCTGTAGATGTAAATGAGTTCTAGAATGTATGATAGATTTTGTGAAATAGGAAATATTCAAAGGGAAATTGGTAGGTGAATGTAATGTGGGGAAAGAATAAATATGATTTAAAAAGAAAACATGTATATAGGGGATTGGGGTGTTGTAAAGTGGGTAGGGATATGGGTAAAAATGAGAACTTGTGTCATATACTGGTACAAATTTCCCAATGTTGAGTGTTATTGTGAACTGTATATAAAATGTACCAGTATAGAATTCAAGGGCTGGAGATTTAGCTCACTGGTTCCACCCCCTGCCTAGCAAGTGCAAGATCCCTGGTTTGATCCTGGTAACCACATACAATGATATGATATTGGCCATGGCGACTCATGCCCACCAGCAATCAGTACCACATCCCACAATGCTGGGTGTGGTGGCTCACACCTGCAATGCCTGTAATCCTAGCCCTTGGGAGGCAGAGGCAGGAGGATTGCTGAGTTCAAGGCTTGCCCTGGGCTACATAGTGCACTCAGGGCCAGTTTGAACTACAAAGTGAGACCCTGTCTCAAAACAAAACAAACAAAAAATAAAGAATTCAATTAAAAAAATTAATTTGCACCGGGCGTGGTGGCTCATGCCTATAATCCCAGCACTTGGGAGGCAGAAGCAGGAGGATTGCTGAGTTCCAGGCTTGCCTGGGCTACATAGCTCAGGGCCAGCCTGAACTACAAAGCGAGACCCTATCTCAAAAAAAAAAAAAATTAATATGCAAGTGTGCATGGTAGGTCACACCTGTGATCTAGCAATCTGGGAGGCTGATGAGGAAGATTGCAGGTTTGAATCCAGCCTCAGTAATTTAGTAACTTTAGTGAGAAATTGTCTCAAAATAAAATATAAAAATAGCTGAGGATTAGCTCAGCTAAATAGCTAAATAGCTTATTGATACAGCCCAGGTTCATTATTGAGTACCAACGCCTCCCAAATAATTTGGTGTTATTTTATTTAATTTGTAGAGAGTCTGAGTTTAAATTCTTGATTGCTCCAGAGGAGAAGGGTCCATATCAATTTATTGCAAAATAAACAAGATTTTTCACAAAGAGGAATTTCTGGTTTTATGTCATGTTTCTGAAAGATTTTCCTGCAGAATACATATTGAAACGAGCAGGATGTGAGAAAAGAGTGACTAGGGTAGATGCTTTTACTTGTTAATGGAAATGGCTGAAATTATTTACCATCTCTTAACTTATTTGTGTTTAATTTTTTATTTTATAGTAAAAAATACAGAGTTTTTACAGCAAGCTGCTTTAGAAGAATATGGTCCAGAGCTTCATGTGGCTTTGAGAAGTCGAAGAGATGAATTACATTACTTAAGGAAACTCACTGAATTACTTTTTCCTTATATTTTGCCTCCTAAAGCAACAGACTGCAGGTATAGATTAGAAAATATAATACTATATTTGTCTACAGTGCTGTATGTACAATTGATGTTCTTGATCATAATATTCTTGATTATATAAAAGTGTTATTTTATGTTGTGAACAGTTTTCATTTAAAATGCCAATTCAGATGCTACATGTTTGTAATATATCATGTTGTTTAGAATTTTTTCTTGACACCTGACCTTGGAAACCAAAGACAAATATGAATGACATTGATTTCCTTATTTCAGATCATTACATTTTATTTATTTTATGTTCTTTATTTTGAGACAGGGTCTCACTATGTAGTTCAAGCTGGTGAACTCACTGTGTAACCCAAACTGGCCTTGAACCTTCAGTAATCCTCCCAGTTGTTATAATTGTCAGTGTCCAGATATGTTCCTTTATACACACACTCATTATGACACTTGAAGACAAATTCCTCTTAAAACTCATTGAAAGGAAGACCTGGGGTTAAATCTCTAGTATTGCAAAAAACCAACAGAAAATAACTTATATGCAAATGCTTGGTGAGCTTTGTTGCATTTTGTCTCATTTTAAATTGAGCATTAAGGGAATGCAGTATTTCATTTGTAACTCTGCCACTATTTCTATTTAGATCCTTGTTGTCATTTTTGTCTTCAATGAAACTTTTGTCTCAGAGAAGGCGTTATTACAATTTTTTTCTTTCTTAAATCATTTTTTAAAATATTGGAGTTCATCGGTACATTTTAAAAATACATTGTGATCACATTCCTCATTGAGAATTTATACTTGATATATCTTGATTCATATTTTTAACCATTGCACTGTCCTCCCTTGAATCTCCCCTACATAAGCTTATTTCTGTTTTTTCCTTTTTTTAACCTTCAAATTTTTTCTTTCACTTCTTTGCTTTCCCCTGCCCCCACCCAGTTACCATTTTCCTTTGAACATTTTCCTCCTGTTTCATAAGACCTATCATACATTTTGGACCTCATTTACACTTTCAGTTTCTCACATTTGATAAACAATATAGGGTATTTACACATCTGTGTCCTATTTATTTCTTTTTTGTGTATGTGTATCCTATTTATTTCACTTATAAGTAAGGCCTCCAGGCGCATCCATTTAGCTATAAATGTCCCTAATTTATCATTTTTATGGCTGAGTAATACTCCATTTTATAAAAATATCACATTTTTATTATACTCTCCAGTTGGTAGGCAATTGGGCTGTTTCAAAGATTTAGCTATTACAGCTGAGGAACATGGGTTGACAGATATCACTGTGGTATGATGCTTTTAATTCTTTCATGAATATAAGCAGCAGAGAAATAGGCTTAAATGGGATGTCTAATTCTACTTTTCTGAGCCATTTCCAGACTGATCTCCACAGTGATTGTACCAGTTTACATTTCCACCAAGAATGGAGGAGGATTCCTCCCCATAGCCCCACAAGCATTTGTTATTGGTTAATTTTGTAATAGCAGCCATTCTTTGAGTGAGGTGGAATCTCAATGTTGTTTTCATCTGCCTTTGTCCAATGACCAACGATGTTGAACATTTCTTCATATATTTCTTAGCTGATTTTACTTCTTCATCTGAAAAATGTCTGTACACTTCAAATACCCATTTTTGAGTTGGGTCTTTAAATTGGGGGAAGCTGATTTTCTTTTTAAATTCTCTGTATACTCTAGACAGTAGTCCTTAGTCTGAGAAACAGCTGGTAAATTTTTTCCCCCATAATGTAGGTTGATTTTTTTGTGCCATTATGGGTTTCTTTTGCTGTGCAGAAACTTCTTTTTTTTTTCTTTTGAGACAGGGTCTCACTTTGTAGTTCAAGCTGGCTCTGAGCTCACTATGTAGTCCAGGCAAGCCTCGAACTCCGCGTTTGCTGAGGATTCTCCTGTCTCTGCCTCCCGAGTGCTGGGATTACAGGCATGTGCCACCACGCCCAGCACTGTGGTATGTGGTATTGATTGCTGGTGGGTGTGAGTCTCCACGCCCAGCATTGTATGTGATTACCGGGACAGAACTCAGGACCTTGCACTTGTGAGGCAGGCGCCGGAACCTCTGAGCTAATCCTCCGACCCTTTTTTTTTTGAGACAAGGTCTCGCTTTGTAGTTCAGGCTGGCCCTTAGCTCACTATGTAGCCCAGGCAAGCCTGGAACTCAGCAATCCTCCTGCCTCTGCCTCCCAAGTGCTGGGATTATAGGCGAGAGCCACCACACGTGGCACTATGGTATGTGGTATTGATTGCTGGTGGGCGTGAGTCACCACGACCAGCATTATATGTGGTTACCAGGGATCAAATTCAGGACCTTGTGCTTATGAGGCAGGCTCCAGAACCACTGAGGTAAATCTCCTGCCCCCCCCCCCGAAACTTTTTAATAAGGTGATATCCCAGTCATTGACTCCTTCAGCTAATTCTTGTGCTGTAGAGGTTTTGTTCATAAAGTCTTTTCCTAAGCCGATGTCTCCAAGAGTTCTATTTAACCTGTCTTCCTGCAGGTTTAGTGTTTGTTTTAATCTTTAGATCTTTAATCCACTTTGATTTCATTTTAGTGCATGGTGAAAGATATAGGTCTAATTTTTTTTTTTTTTTTGGTCAGAGTTTCGCTTTGTAGTTAGGCTGGCCCTGAACTCAGTATATAACCCAGGTTAGCCTTGAATTCATGGCAATCCTCCTGCCTCTGCTGCCCAAGTGCTGGGTTTATAGGCATGAGCTACCACGCCCAGCATTATGGTATGTGGTACCAGGGATCGAACTCTGGACCTTGTGCTTGCCAGGCAGATGGTAGAAGCACTGAGTTAAATCCTCAGTCCTGTAGGTCTAATTTTATTCTTCAGCAGGTTGAAACCCAATTTTTCCAGCATCTTTTATTAAAGAGGTTATCTTTTGTCCATTGTTGAAGTTATTTGGCTCCTTTGTCAAAGATGAGGTGACTTAGTATGTCTGGAGTTGTTTCTGCATCTTCTATTCTATTCCATTGGTCCTTGGGTTTGTTTCTTTGTCAGTATCATGCTATTTTTAACACAATGGCCTCATAGTATGGTTGCAAATTGGAGATTGTGATACCCCCTTGCTATATCTTTGTTGCCTAGAATTGCTTTGCTATCCTAGATCTCTTCTAATCCCAGATGAATTTTTGGATTATTTTCTCTAGATCTGTGAAATGTGCTGTAGGGATTTCAATTAGGATTTCATTATATCTACATAGCAATTTTGGGAGTATGGCAATTTTGACAGTATTGGTTTTTCCTACCCAGAAAGAAAGGATATATTCCTCTTTTCTGATATCCTCTTTCAGAGTTGTTACTTCTTAGAGAAGAGGTCTTTTGCCTTCTTTGTTAGACTGAGTCCTACATATTTCAGGTTTTTGAATGCTATTGTGAAAGGAATTGTATTCCCTCTTTGTCTCTCAGTGAGTCTATCATTTGTGTATAGGAAGGCTGTTGGTTTTTGAGTGTTGACCTGCTTCTGCCTAGCTACTATACTGGGTCTGGTGATTAAGTCAAGCAGTCTTTTGGCTGAGTTTTTGGGATCTTCTATATAGAGCATTATGTCATCAGCAAACAGCTTAACTTCTTCCTTTCCTATATTTATTCCTTTAATTCTTTTTTCTTGTATAGTTCCTATGGCTAACATTTCCAGAACTATATTGAACTGGAGTGGTGAAAGTGGGCATCCTTATTTTATTCCTGATTTTAGTGAGAAAAGTTTCAGATTTTGACCATTTAGTATGATGCTGACTGTTGGATTTTCATGAAGAGCTTTCATTAGGTTGAGATAAAGATCTTCTATTCCAGTTTTCTGGAGGCTTTTAATCATGGATGGGTTTTGTTGGAATCATGTAGGATTAATCATGTAGGATTTTGTTGAAAACTTTTCTGCACCTATTGAGAAGATCGTATAGTTTTTGACCTTGCGTCTGTTAATATAGTGTATTACATTTACTGATATAGAAATGTTGAACCATCCTTGTATCCCTGGGATGAATCCAACTTGGTCAGGATGTATGATCCTCTTGATCATCTTCTCTACTCTGTCAGTGTCTTTTTGAGGATTTATGGATCTATATTCATTAGAGAGAATGGGCTATTCTTTTCTTGGTTTGGTCTTTTTCTGCTTTTGGAATCAAAGTAATGGTTGCTTTGAGGAATGAATTTTGAAGTCTTGTGTACCTTTCAGTTTTATTTAAGAATTTGAGAAGTAGTGGCATTAGCTTCCTTATATTTCTTGTAGGATTCATCAGTGATCAGTACCAGAACTTTTCTGTGTTGGTAGGTTTTTCTTTTTTTAAAATTTAAATCTTTATTGTTACATTAGATATACACATTGTAATCACACACAATATTGAGAATTTCTACCAGCATATGACACAATTTAATTCCCATTTTCCCCATCCCCCCACTTTACAACCCCCCATATACATGTTTTTCTTTCCCTTTTTTTATTACTGTCATATTTTTTCCTTCCCCTTGTTATCCCTACATCCCATTTCCCATAGAATAATCGTCTATTTCACAACATCTGCCATATATTCTAGAGCTCATTTACATCTTCAGTTTTTCATACCAGAGAAAAGATAATGATATTTACAGGTTTTTAATTACATTTTTGATTTAACTGATTGATATTAGGGTGTTTAAAATTTTTATGTCTTGGGCCAGAGATTTAACTCAGTGGTTCCAGCGCCTGCCTCACAAGTGCAAGCCCCTGAGTTCGATCCCAGTAACCCCAAACAATGCTGGGTGTGGTGACTCACCCACCAGCCATCAATACCACATACCACAGTGCGGGGGCGTGGTGGCTCATGCCTGTAATCCTAGCACTCGGGAGGCAGAGGCAGGAGGATTGCTGAGTTTGAGGCTTGCCTGGGCTACATAGTGAGCTGAGGGCCAGCCTCAACTACAAAGCGAGACCCTGTCTCAAAAAAAAAAAATTATGTCTTCTTTGTTTAACTTTGGAGGTTCATATGCATCTAAGAATCTGTCTATTCTGTGTTTTCCATCTTACTGGAATACAGATTTTTGAAGTAGGTATTGAATGTCCTCTGGATTTGTGCTGGATCTGTTGTGGTTTCACACTTTTCATTTCTGATTACATGGATGTGAGCCTTCTCCCTTTTTTTGGATAAGGTTGGTAAGGGTTTTGTTGATTTTATTTTTTTCAAAAAACCATTTCTTCAATTAATTGATTGTTTTGTACCATTCTTAGTCTTCACTGCATTAATTTCTGCTCTGATCCTTATAATTTCTCCCTTTGCTGTGTGTTTGTCTTGTTCTTCTCTTTTCTAGGAGATAAAGGGTGATCATTTGGTTGTTTATTTGAGATCACTCTGTTTTCCTAATGTGGACATTCTCTGCTATGAATTTTCCTGAATCACTACTTTCATTGTGTCCCATAGATTCCCATATGTCCTACTGGCATTATTGTTTAATTGTAGAAACTGTCTAATTTTTTTCATGACTCATTGGTTGTTCAGGGGATTGTTGTTTGAATTTCATGTGTTTGAAGTTCTTGAAATTTGTTTTGCCGTTGACCTCTAATTTCAAGGCAGTATGGTCTGACAGTATACAGGGGAGAACTTCAGTCCCTTTGCATTTACTTAAACATATTCTGTGAAATAATATGTGATTTACTTTGGGGAATGATCCAGGTACAGTTGAAAAGAATGTGTATTCTGATTTTGTGGGGTGGAACAAATGTCTGTAAACATCTATGAAGGCCATTTATTAAAAAGTTTGGTTCAGTTGTAGTATGTCGTTGTTGCTTTTTGTTTAGTTGATCTGTTCTGGCAGTGAGGTGTTGTGGTCCCCCACTACTATTGTATTAGTGTGTATTTTGTTTTTCATGTCCAGTAATACTTGTTTTGCATAGTTGGGTGTGTTAGCATTCAGTGTACATATATTTTGGTTGCCATCTTCCTTTTGGATTGTTCCCTGTATGAGGGTATAGTAACATTCTTTTTTTCTCTTTATTAGTTTTGGTTTGAAATCTACTTTTCTGCAAATAAGATAGGCACTCCTGTAATATCCTATCACATCAAAATGGTTTTCCATCCTTTTACTTTCAATCTATGGATTTCTTTTTGAATTAAGTGTGGTTTTTTTTTTTTTTTAAACAAGGTCTTACTTTACAGTTCAGGCTGGCCTGACCTCACTATGTAGCTCAGGAAAACCTTAAGTTCAGCTTTCCTCCTGTCTCTGCCTCCCGTCTATTCTGTTTTTCATCTTACTGGAATACAGATTTTTGAAGTCTGCCTAGCTACTGTGCTGGATCTGGTGATTAAGTCAGTTGTCTGCCTCTTGGTGTTTTGAGCTACCAAGCCCGGCATTTGTGGTATGTGGTACTGATTGCTGGTGGGCATGAGCCACCACACCCAGTTTTGTTGTATGTGTTTACTGGGGATCAAACCAGGGACCTTGTGCTTGCTAGGCAGGCTCTGGAACCACTGGGCTAAATCTCTGGCCCCCAAGGGTGTTTTTTACACTTGATCTTAGCCAAAAGGCCGAGAAGCGATCCAAGTGTGTTTTTTGAATAAAGAATATTGTTGGATGTTGTTTCTTAATCCATTCTGCCTGTCTGTTTCTTTTAATTGGTGAATTGAGGCCATTAACATTGATGCCTAAAACTAATATATGTTGATATTTATGATGCTATTTTCCTGTTGTTGGCTCTTTTATGATTATTTAAAAAATTTACCACTCTGCCATTTAATTTCTTGCCTTGTATAATGGCTTCATTCTATTAGGCCTTGTGACAGTGTGGACCTCACTGTCTTTTTCTAGGATATTATTTAGAATTTTTTGTAGTGCTGGTTGATATTCATGAAATTTCTCAGGCTTTCTTTGTTGTGTAAGCATCTTATTTGCCCATGGATTTTGAAGGACAGTTTTGCAGGATACGTCAAAGTAGATTGGAGTCTGTTTTCTTTTGGCGCTTGAAATACATTACTCCAGGCTCTCTTTGACTTACATGTTTGTGTTGAAAAGTCTACATAATTTTGATGGGCTTTCCTTTGTATGAGATTTGTTTCTTTTCAGTATTTCATTCTGTTGAGCTTATGGTATTTGGACTATAATATGCCTAAGTGTGGATTTATTTTGATCATCTTTAGTTAGAGTCCTGTATGCCTCACTTATTTCTAAGTCAAATTCTTTTTCCTGCTTGGGAAGTTTTCAGCCACATTTGTGAAGTTGTTTTTAAATTTGTAAGTTTTATGTCTTTTGCACTATCTCCTGTTTCTTCATTAACCCCTGTCAGGCTTAGGTTGTTCTTCTTTGCATCATCCACCAGCTGCTGGATTGATTTCTCATGGTCCCTTACTATTTTTAAGAAATCTTTTGTTTCCTGGTCACTTAACTGCAATCCTGTCTTCTATGTTTGAAATTCTGCTTTTGGATTCTAGCTCTGTTGTTTAAGCTTTCAGTGGAGTTTTTTTTTTTTTTAATTTGTTTTTTTTTTTTTTTGAGACAGGGTTTCGCTTTGTAGTTCAGGCTGGCCCTGAGCTCACTATGTAGCCCAGGCAAGCCTCGAACTCAGCAGTCCTCCTGCCTCTGCCTCCTGAGTGCTGGGATTACAGGAGTGAGCCACCACGCCCGGCTTCAGTGGAGTTTTTAATCTCTTAAATTTCCATTTTAGTCTATTTATTGGATTCCATTTGTTTTCTATGCTGGGGGATTCCATCATGCTCCTTAGGTCCTCTGTTTTTTAAAATCTGTGTCTTTCACCATGATCATCATGTCTGTTGTTATTTGAGAGATTATTTTTGATTTATTTTTTTCCAGGTCTTCTTTTCTTGCCAGTTTAGAGAGTCCATGTGGTTGACTTTCAGGTTGGTTTATTTCACTGGTCCCTATCATTCCCTTTGGAGAACTGGAATTCTGGGTTTGGGTCTTATTTGGGTGTTTTCTTATTATTTTTGTTTGTTTGTTTTGCTTTTGTTGATGTGTTTGGTTTAATTTCTGGGTTGTGCCTGTAAATTGCCTATTGAGAATAACTTTTTTGCTGTTATGTAGAACCTTTAAGAAATGATTATTTCCTGGATGATGATATAATTGGCCCTTAGGCCTCTGTAAGTTCCAGTCCGACTGAGCACCTGCTCCCTGTGTGCCAAACTTAGGTGCAGTATCTGGGGCTCCTATTACAGTTTTTTTCCTAACAGATTGAGTTGGGGTAGTATACTATTGACTATTAAAAGTACTCTCGTAGCATTATAATTTTGAATTGGTGAACATTCATGATGTATGGAAATGCATGACATGCACAGTACAATATCAGTCACAGAAAATGGCAAGTTTTATATGCACATGTAGGACCTTACAGGACATATCCAACTAAGGGGCTTATGACTGGGAATGACTGTTTTTTCTGGTCTTTTCTCTTTTTTTAAAATTGATTTTATTGGTATGTTTTATATAAATATCACACTCAACATTGAGAATTTGTACCAGTTTATATGACATGACTTACTTCTCTCTCTTTTTTTCTTTCTTCCCATTCCCCTGACCACCCTGATCTTTTGTTCCTTGCAGTGCACATGTTAACATTTTTTTTTTCTGGTAACGCAGATTGAATTCAGGACCTTTCACTTGCCAGGCAGGTGTGGGCCACGGAGCTATTTTGCTGGCCCTGTGCCTAATAACTTTTTAAAAATAAATCTAAAATTCAGAAAAATGATAATTTGTATTTTAGGTTTATATGTAATTATATTGTACTATAAAGGGAAAATTGATGTGGGTTAATCTGAAATTGGATAACTCCAAAGTTCTATAGCCTGAAATGAATTATTATTATACGCACATATTTTCTTGCTAACACAGCCAAGAATGTAACTCCCTGTCAAGAACATAGCTACTTATCTAAGTTGTTATGCTGCCAAGGAGATATCTTGATACCTATATTCAGCACTCCCTATCTGTCCAGGGCTTGAACCCATTCTGGAAACATGAGCATTTCTGACACATCCCTATTTGCAGGCCATCAGGTGCATCACAGAGGAGGCATGGTGTTGGTGGTGAGGACCAATACCAGGGTCTTTAACTTTTCCCTGTGATGTGACCTGCTGCTACTGTAGGTGCAGAAATATAAAATGGCTGACAAACAGGTGGAGCCCCACTCCAGGATAATGTTGGCTATGACCAGTTTTATTTATTTATTTATTTAGCCCATGCAGATTCCTTCTTGGCCGATCTGTCCCTGAGCTGATGCCCACTCCTAGTACCTGTCTCAATTATCTGTTTCTCTTTGGCATACTCTATCCTGAACTGATGCACACTCCGAATATTATGTGTCTTTCTTATCTAGCTGTCTTCACCCCAAATTAATGTTTCTTTCCCTGAGTTTGAACTTGCTATAGACCAGTTGGTAATAATGATGTCATGTCAACTGCTTGATCTGTTTTTGTTCCTATTTCTTGCCTACAACCCCTATGTAAATAGTAGAAGGATAAAGAAAAACTGCCTAGCTCTGAGGAATTATTCTGGCCAGGCCTGCTGTTGTAAATAAAATTTATTTTCTGCTTCCAAGTGCTGACCACCTTTTGTGTTTCCTGTTTGTTGTTATAGTATTATTAAAATATTAGTTTTAAGCACTACTTTAAAGTGTATTAAGCGTTTTATTTTTATTTTTAAATTGTACTTATTAGCATTTTAAATATGTCTCGGTAGAGCTAGGTGTGGTGGTACATACCTGTAATCCCAGCAGTAAGGAGGTTGAGGCAGAAGGATTAGGAGGTTTGAATTCAGTTTGGGTTATATACTGAGACTTTTTCTCTAAAAAGCAAGCAAACAAAGAAACAATCAAAGATTTCTAGGGAAGAATTGTTTTCTAGAAGAATGGGGATTACCTGGGAGTTTGAATTAAATGCATATTGTTGGGATTCATTCCAGACCAATAGCATTTTTTTTTTTTTTGAGACAGGGTCTCGCTTTATAGTTCAGGCTGGCTCTGAGCTCACTATGTAGCCCAGGCAAGCCTCGAACTCAGTAATCCTCCTGCCTCTGCCTCCTGAGTGCTGGGATTACAGGCGTTAGCCACCACGCCTGGCCCAATTGCATTATTATCGTGTGCATTTTAACAGGGTTTTTAGATAGCTCATATACACTTAGAAATTAAGAACGAGTATAAATTCCTAAATATATGTAATTTTTTTCCCCTTAGATCCCTGACCTTACTTATGAGAGAGATCCTATCTGGTTCTGTGTTCCTTCCTTCTTTGGATTTTCTAGCTGATCCAGTAAGACGTTTTTGGTTTTTAAAAATTATTTTAGTTATAAAACACACTGAACACAAAACTTACTATTTTGAACATTTGTATATGTAGAATTAGGTGGTATTAAATATATTCTAATTGTTGTTTAACTTAATTCACTACCACCCATCTCTAGAACTTTTCATCTTAAAAAACTGCAACTCGAGACCTGTTAAACACTAATTTTTCATTCCTTTTTTCATTCCCCGGCAGCCACCATTTTACTTTCTGCCTCTGAATTTGGCTATTCCAGTACCTCATATAAGTAAACTCATACAGTATTTGTCTTTTTTGTGTTTAGGTTATTTAACTTAACATAATATCCTCAAGATTCTTCCATGTTATACATTGTGTTAGAATTTCCTTCATTTTAAGGCTGAGTCCATTTTGTGTGTGTGTGTGTGTGTGTGTGTGTGTGTGTGTGTGGTGCATGGATATATATTTGCATGTTACATATCAACTCATCCATTGTTTCCTACTTAGGATTCACTATCCTTCGTCCAGTAGCATTTAAAATACACAGGAAAGATTTGTAAATATTTGAAATGCCAAATTCTGAATAGATTTATTTTGCCCATTTTTACAAAAGTAATACATAAGTGTGGAACCTTAGCCACTGCTCCATTTATTTTTGCATTTTTCTAGAAAATTTAATAATGTAAAAGTTCTGAAAATTCTCTGCAGAGGGTAATAATGGAATTATTTGACCATGTTTATTATTTTCCACTAGGACACTGTGAATCATTTGCTTATCATCTTCATAGATGACAGTCCAGTGAGTATTGAACATTTAGAAAATACTTCATATTCCATTGAAATTCAAGTGGGGACTTTACTAAGCTAATAACTCTCTTTCTTTAAAGCCTGAGAAAGCAACTGAACCACCTTCCCCTTTGGTTCCATTTTTGCAGAAATTTGCAGAACCTAGAAATAAAAAACCATCTGTGAGTATTGTTAGCAATATTGTTATTTTTTTATATAAACAATGTAGAGCACATTTTTATAGCTTTTGTTTACTCTTCCTTCCATATTGTGTCAAGGTGCTGAAGTTAGAATTGAAGCAAATCAGAGAACAACAAGATCTTTTATTTCGTTTTATGAACTTTCTGAAACAAGAAGGAGCAGTGCACGTGTTGCAGTTTTGCCTGACTGTTGGTGAGGCTGACCCATGCATTTTATTAAAGTCTCTTTATGACTTGGATGAGTGATCTGACATTGTAGTGCCATCTACTATTGTACTAAATTTCATTTACTAGATCTTCTAAGAGCAATTATGAATTTCTCCCCAGTGTCCACCTCTTTCCAGGTTGGGCCGTAATGTATAACTAATACCAAGCAAATGCTAGTAGCAGAGAAAGCCATTAATTCAGTGTAATATAAATATGTTAGAGACCCTATTTGTAGTGCAAATCACTACCACTTTGTTATAGTTTTGTAATGGATTATTTTAATTAAATAATCAAAATATTTCATTTTTTAAAAATTGAATTCTTTATTGGTACAATTTATATACATCTCACAATCACATATAATATTGGGGAATTTGTACCACTATATGACACAAGTTAATTCTCATTTTAACCCATATCCCTACCCACCCACACCTCCCCACCCCCTTTATACATACTCTTTTATTTTCTTTCAGAATCATATTTATTCCTTCTCATTACACTCCTACACTAAATTTTCTATGTAAATTTCCCATCCTATAAAAACTGTCATACTTTCTAGAGCTCATTTGCATCTACAGGTGTTCATATCAAAGAGAAGATCTGGTAATTGCCCATCTATGATCTATTTATTTCACTTACTAGTATATCCTCCAGATATCTCCATTTGCACATAAATGAATTGATCTTGTCATTCTTTATGGCAGAATAATACTCCATTTTATTAAAAAACCACATTGTCTTTATCCAGTCTCCAGTCGATGGCATTTGGTTGTTTCCAAGATTGAGCTATCACGAACTGAGCTGCTATGACAAGGGTGTACATCTGCCTTTCCAATATGATTTTTAAAATTCTTTTTATTTTTACTATTTTAATTCTTATGATTTTTAATATTCCTAGCAGTGGGATAGCAGGGTCAAATGGGACCCCTAGTCCTAGTTTTCTGAGAAATCTCCACATGTATCTCCACAATGGTTGCACAAGTCTGCAATCCCACCAACAGTGGAGAAGGGTTCCTTTCTCCCCACCCAGCCTTGCCAGCATTTATTGTTGGTTGATTTTGTGACAGCGGCCATTCTTTGTGGAGTGAGATGAAATCTCAGTGTTGTTTTCATTTGCATCTCTTGAACGACCAGTGATATTGAACATTTCTTCATATGCTTCTTGGCTGCTTTGACTTCTGCCTCTGAGAAGTGTCTGTTCATTTCAGATGCCCATTTTTGAATTGGTTCCTTAAACTTGGGGAGGCTGATCTGTTTGAGTTCTTTATATATTGTAGATAATAGCCCTTTGTCTGATAAAGAGCTAGTAAATATTTTTCCTGTGTTGTTGGTTGTCTTTTAGCAGTGCCAGTGACTTCTTTTGCTGTGCAGAAGCTTTTCAGTAGGATGAGATCCCATTTGTTGATTCTTTCTGCTAGTTCTTGTGCTAGGGAGGTTTTATTCATAAATTCTCTGCCTAAGCCAATGTCTCCAAGAGTTTTATCTAGCCTGTTTTCCAGCAGGCTTATTGTTTGCGTTTTAATGTTTAAGTCTCGTATCCATTGTGAGTTTAGTTTTGTGCATGGTGAAAGAGATAGGTCTAGCTTTAGCTTTTGACAGGTTAAAAACCCAGTTTTTCTAGCACCATTTGTTAAAGAGGCTGTCTTTCCTCCACTGAGGATGTTGCCTCCTTTGTCAAAGATAAGGCGGCTGAGTATCCGGGGTTGTTTCTGGGTCTTCTAATCTATTCTACTGGTCCTTGGGTCTGTTACTTTGCCAGTACCATGCAGTTTTTTATCACAGTGGCTTTATAGTAGAGTTTTAAATTGGGGATTGTAATAACCCCTGCGATGTCATGGTTGCTTAGAATTGCTTTTGCTATTCTAGGTTTCTTGTGTTTCCAGAAGAATTTTTGTATTATTTTCTCTAGCTCTGTGAAGTATACTGTTGGAATTTCAATTGGAATTGCATTGAATCTGTAAAGTAATTGTGGGAGTATAGCCATTTTGACGATGTTGGTTCTCTCTACCAAGAACAAGGGATATCTTTCCACTTTCTGATTTCCTTTTCTATCTCGTTTTTCAGAGTCCTATAGTTTTCAGAGTAGAGATCTTTCACTTCGTTAGGCTGATTCCTAGATATTTCATTGTTCTGGGTGCTACTGTGAAAGGGATTGACTCCCCAGGTTTTCTTTCAGTGAGTCTGTTGTTTTTGTAGACAAAGGCTGTTGATTTTTGATCATTGACCCTGTATCCAGCAACACTACCAAATTTGGCAATTAAGTCTAGCAGTCTTTTGGTTGAGTTTTTAGGATCCTCTAGATAGAGTATCATATCATCAGCAAATAATGACAGTTTAACTTCTTCCTTTCCTATCTTTATTCCTTTTATATCTTTGTCCTGCCTGATTGCTATGGCTAATGTTTCCAGCACTATATTGAACAAGAGTGGTGACAATAGGCATCCTTGGCTCATTCCTTATCTTAATGTAAAAGGTTTCAGTTTTTGCCCATTAAGAATGATGCTGGCTGTTGGTTTCTCATAAATAGCTTCTATTAAATTGAGATAAAGTCCATCGATTCCAATTCTCTGTAGTGTTTTGATCATAAATGGGTGCGGGATTTTGTCAAATGCTTTTTCTGCATCTATTGAGAGAAACATATGGTTTTTGTCCTTGAGTCTGTTAATATAGTGTATTACATTGATTGATTTACATATGTTGAACCAGCCTTGCATCCCTGGGATAAATCCGACTTGATCAGGATGTATGATTTTCTTCATAACTCTCTGTATTCTGTTTGCCAGTATCTTATTGAGGATTTTTGCATCAATGTTCATTAGAGAGATTGGCCTGTAGTTTTTCTTTTTTGGTGGAATCTTTCCCTGCCTTGGAATCAAGGTGATGGTTTCTTCAAGGAATGATTTGGGGAGTACTGCTTCTCTTACAATTTCATTAACAAGATTAAGAAATACTGGTATTAACTCTTCTTTACCAGTTTTGTGGAATTCAGCAGTGAAGCCGTCAGGACCAGGGCTTTTCTTTGTTGGTAGGGTTTTTATTACATTTTCAATTTCCCAGATTGC
>PVIC010005334.1:45482-58500 GCA_004025085.1 Thryonomys swinderianus
TTGGAAGTTCATATGAGTCTAGGAATCTATCCATTTCTTCTAGATTTTCCATCTTCTTGGAGTATAGATTTTCAAAATATGTGTTTATGATCCTTTGGACTTCTTCTGGGTCTGTGCTGATTTCCCCATTTTCATTCCTTATAGCATGGATTTGAGCCTTTTCCTTCCTTTGTTTGATAAGGTTAGCTAAGGGTCTGTCAATCTTATTTATCCTTTCCAAGAACCAACTCTTTGATTCATTGATTCTTTGTATTGTTCTCTTTTGTCTCCATTGCATTAATTTCTGCTCTGATCCTTATAATTTCCTCTCTAGTATGTGATTTGGGTTTGTTTTGCTCCTCTTTTTCTAATTGTCTGAGGTTCATTGTTAGATTGTTTTACTTCAGTTTGCTCTATTTTTTGAGTGTAGGCATTCACTGCTATGAACTTCCCTCTCAGAACTGCTTTCACTGTGTCCCATAAATTCCTGTATGTTGTGCTGGCATTGTTGTTTAGTTGTAGAAACTGTTTATTTTCCTCTTTAATTTCTTTTGTGGTCCATTGATTGGTTAACAGAGTGTTTTTCAATTTCCATGTGTTTGTGATGATCTTGGAATTTCTTCTGCTATTCAGCTCCAGTTTCAAGGCACTATATGGTCTGATAGTATGCAGCAGATGACCTTGATTCCTTTGCATTTACTTAAGCTTGTTCTGTGGACTAGAATGTGATCTATTTTGGAGAATGATCCATGAGCAGCTGAGAAGAAGGTATATTCTCACTTTGTAGGGTGAAAAATTCTGTAGGAATCTAATAAGTCCATTTGCTGAAAAGTTTGATTTAGCTCAAGTATTTCCTTATTGATTCTTTGTCCAGTTGACCTGTCAGTTTGTGACAGTGGAGTGTTAAAATCCCCTACTACTATTGTATTCATGGATAGCTGGCTTTTCATGTCCAGTAATGTTTGTTTTATATAGTTGGGTGCATTAGAGTTTGGTGCATAAATACTTATGATTGTTATTTCTTTCTCTTGGATAGTTCCCTGTACAAGAATATAGTGACCTTCTTTATCTCTTTTAATCAGTTTGGGTTTGAAATCTATTTTATCTGCAAACAAGATAGCCATTCCTACTTTTTTGCAGTTTCCTGTGGCGTGGAGGATTGTTTTCCAATCTTTTATTTTCAGTCTATGGGTTTTCTTCTGAATTAAGTGTGTTTCCTGTATGCAGCAGATTGTAGGATCTTGCTTCTTGATCCAATCTGCTAGTCTCTGTCTTTTAATTGGACCATTGAGTCCACTGACATTAATAGTTATTACTGATATGGACATATTCAGAGCTGCCATGTTTCCCTGTTCTTGGTTCTTTTCTTCTTTGCTTTTCCCCTTTTCTATTTAGTTTCTTGTTTGCCCCAATGAATTCACTCTCCTGGGTCTCATGGGTGTGGAATTTTCTGTTTTTTTCCAAGATATTCTTTAGGATGTTTTGGAGTGCAAGTTTCGTATTTGTGAAGTTTTTCAGGTGTTCTTTATCGTGGATGTATCTTATTTTCCCATCTATTCTGAAAGATAGTTTTGCAGGATACAACAGTCTAGGTTGGAGGTTGTTTTCCTGCAATGCTTGAAACACTTCCCTCCATGCTCTCCTTGCGTTGAGTGTTTGTGTTGACAAGTCTGCTGTGATCCTAATGGGCTTCCCTTTGTAGGTGATTTTCTTTCTTTCTTTTTTTTTTTTTTTGGTTTTGAGACAGGGTCTCGCTTTGTAGTTCAGGCTGGCCCTGAGCTCACTGTGGTGCCCAGGCAAGCTGCTACGAACTCAGCAATCCTCCTGTCTCTGCCTCCCGAGTGCTGGGATGACAGGCGTGAGCCACCACGTCCGGCATTGTGGTATGCGGTGTTGATTGTTGGTGGGCGTGTCTCTACGCCCAGCATTATATGTGGTTACCGGGGATCGAACTCAGGACCTTGTGCTTGCGAGGCAGGCACCGGAATCACTGAGCTAACCCTCTGGCCCTGATTTTCTTTCTTTCTCTCACTACTTTCATTATTTCATTCTTTTGTTGTGCATCTGAAACCTTGATAATTATATGTCTAGGTGTAGATAACTTTATGTCACAGCATTTTGCAGTCCGATAGGCCTCACTTATCTGTATGTCTATTTCTTTTCCTGTGAAGTTTTCTGTTGTTATCTCTGACAACAGCTTTTTTATGTCTTTTACACTGTCTCCTGCTTCCTCAGTGACTCCAATCAGTCTTATATTATTTTTCTTTGAGTCATCTAGAAGCTGTTGAGTTGATTTCTCATGGTCCCTTTGCTCTTTTCCATAGATTATATCTTTCCTGCTCATTGGCTGCTATGCTCTCCTCTAGGTCTGAAATTCGGTTCTCTGCTTCATTCATCCTACTTTGCAAGCTTTCATTCTCCTTCATCATTCCCTGAAGCTCTGCTTGAAGCTGTTTAAAAGGTTCCATTGCTTTTGCTATTTTGGAATCTATCATCTCGCTGATCTCTTCTTTAATGATGTCTTTCACTGTCAACAGTATCCCTGTTTTGATCTCAGAGATGAGTTCTGAGTTCCATTTTAGTAGATCTGCTTTAGTTATCATCTCCAAGAGTCCTGGCATTTGAGTTTTAGTTTGCCCTATTTCCTTTTTTTCTGAACTTCCCTGTGGTGGTGATCTTTGTGTCTGGTTTTTTGTGTATTTTCTCATTTCTTATCTTTCGTTGTTACTACTGCTATTCTTTGCTTGATGACAGGGCAATGTTTGTTGCAGGTCTCTTTCTATTATCTGGAGCCTTTTGGATGTGGCACCTTCCTGGGGTGTCCTCCTTGAATCTTTAATGACCCTTGAGAATTCTCAGTTGTGACACATCATGGGAGGTATTTGAGCAGAACAATCACATCATGTTTGTTACCATACTGCAATCAATGCCAATATCAGTATTAAACACAGTAAATAAAATAAAGTTTTGTTAAATTCTGTCCTGAAGACTTTGAGTTTATGAGTTACCTCTATGTCCATATGCCAAAATTTAGAATTAATTAGCAATGTGTATACAACATGTAGATCGTAAATGTACACCCCCCCCCCCGAACCATTTGGGGATAAGAGGTCACTGGGGAATCAGGAAGGTAGGGCGACAGGAGAGTGAAATAGGGTTAGCAGATTTTTAAAGATCACCTATACTCTAGAACCTCGTATATGCCAGCGGGTAATAGAGGATGAAAAGGCATATATAAAACAGTACCAACTATATGCTGTAAGACCGTTGGAGGCTTTGCAGAGCTTCTTATAATAGTACAAGAAGAAGAAATAGTGCAGCCTAAGAGTCTTTTACTTCTGGGTATTGCTTCTGACAAGAAGATAGGAGAGCATGTGGGGACAAGAGGTGAATAGAGGGATCTAGGAGTAGATGGCTAAATAGGAGCTAGATTCCCTTTTTTTATCTTGCCTGGTCTCTCAGCATGGCTGCAGTATGGAGGGATGCAGGAAATGGCTCTGGCTCCTCTCGGGCCTGGGTCCTCACAACCCAGTTCCAGGGTGGGGTAGGGGCCAGCCAACAGGCCTCAATCCTCCATGGTGGTGATGGCACCTGGGGTCCGTACCTGACTCCTCACTGCATGGCTCTGGGGTGGAGCAGTCCAGTGGGCAGGCCTCAGTCCTCTGCCTCTGAGAACCGAATGGCTCCCGGTAGCTGAGTCCACGCTGTTCTGGGGTGCAGTGGGCCAGTCAAAATATTTCATTTTTATAATGAACTTTTTTTTTTTTCCTTTGAGACAGGGTCTCGCTTTGTAGTTCAGCCTGGCCCTGAGCTCACTCTGTAGCCCAGGTAAGCTTCAAACTCAGCAATCCTCCTGCCTATCCCTCCCGAGTGCTAGGATTACAGGCGTGAGCCACCATACCTGACACTGTGGTATGTGGTATTGATTGCTGGTGGGCGTGAGTCACCACACCCAGCATTGTATGTGGTTACTGGGGATCGAACTCAGAACCTCGTGCTTGCGAGGCAGGTGCCGGAACCACTGAGCTAAATCTGCAGCCCTGTTATGAACGTTTTTTTGAGATAGGGTCATACTTTTTGTAGCTCAGGCCCTGAACTCACTATGTAGCCCAGGCTAGCCTGGAACTCACAGCAATCCTCCTGCCTCTGCCTCCTGAGTGCTAGGATTAAAGGTGTGCACCACCACACTCGGCTTTATTATGAACTCTTAATATGTGTTAAAAAGAATACACTTGTCAAAAAAGAAGAGGTTAGCCAGGGATTTAGCTCAAGTGATACCACACCTACCTTAATTTTTTTAAGATCTGAATCTTTATTGCTACATTTCATATGTACATTATGATCACACTCAACATTGAGAATTTGTGCCAGTATGTGACATAACTTAATTTTCACTTTTTCTCATTCACCTACCCATCCTACACGCTTCGGATCCCTATATATATAAGCTTTGTTTCCTTTTTTAACCATCACATTTTTTCTTTTCTCTTGTTATTTACCCCTGCCCCCTTTTTACTTTTGAATATATTCTATTTCACTATAAAATTGTGACAGCTAGCTGGGAAAAGATTTCATCCTTGTGTAGATGGGCTAACAACAGAGGAGAGAGATATTAGCAATTAACTGGGAAAAGAATGAAGCTTATATAGTTATTGAAGGGGCAAAGGAGTCTGGGTGTGATGTTTATGACTTAGGGACTGGGCCCTAGGGCTGTTAGCTTGGGTCTGTACACAGTCACTGGACTTCTTGGCACCAGGGAATTGTAAGCCATATTTCTGAGTACATCTGCCTTTTTGGGAGGCTCCTAATAGTCTCTCATCAAGGATTACTTTGCTTATACATTTCCTCCTATAAGTGGAGTCACTTAATGTGTACTCTTGTGCTTGGTTTCATCCATTTAGAATAAAGCTTTTTAGGATTCATCTTTGTTGTTGTGTGCCCTTTTTTATTGCTATAGTTTGCTGTTGTATATATACTACAGCTTCTTTCTCTGGTTTTCATAGATGAACTCCTTCCACTTTAGAGCTATTTTGAGTGAAGTTGCTGTGAACATTCTTGTAGAAGGCTTTTGGTGGGCGTATATTTAATAACGACATAGAATTGCTATTCATAGGGTAGATATATAATTGATTTTCTAAGGAAATGCTGAATTGTGTTTCAAAATACCCGTCCCTTTTTTTTTATTAGTTTTTGAGAAGGGTTTCACTTTGTAGTTTTTGAAGAGTTTTTTTTTTGTTATTTTTTTTAGTTTTTGCAAGAAGGGTCTCGTGCTGTATGTTTCTTCTGGTTCCAAATGAATTTTAAGATAGTTTTTGCTAATTCAGTTAGAGATTCTATAGGTTTAAAAGCTTTTGTTTGTTTGTTTTTACTCATGAATAGATTCTGCATCTTTTGGAATCCTTTTGCTATGTGTCAGCTATATTATTATCTCTCAAACTCACTATGTAGCCTTAGGCTAGCCTCAAACTCACAACAATCCTCCTGCCTCTGCCTACCCCCCACCCCCCTGGGAGCATGCTAGGATTACAGGTTTAAACCATCACTCCTGGTTTAGTTGCACTAATTTTATTCCTCAAGAAATATGTGAAAGCTCTGCTTGCTCTACATCTTTACCAACATTTGGTGGTGTTTATCTTTTTAATTTTGGTCATTTTAGTGGATGATATCTTGTGGCTTTTTTTTTTTTCTCAGTACCGGGGAATGAACTCAGGACCTTGCACTTACTTTTAAGACAGGTGTGGTGGTACTGACCTAAATCCCCAGCCAATGTGGCTTAAATTTGTATTTTTCTAACGACCAATTATATTGTATACAGTAATATCCTTGTTGATCACTTGAATGTCTGTTGTCATAGGTATATATGCATTTTCTTCCATATTGTGGCTTTTCATTTCATTTCCAAAAAATGTCTCTTGATGAGCAAAACTTAAATTTAGGTGAAATTCAGTGTATCAATTTTTAATTTTGTGTTTAATTCTTCCTATGATTTTCCTAAATGTTTACCTACTCTGAATTGAGATATGTTATTTTCCTGCGTTTTTCTCTAGGTGTACTATAGTGTTAGAATTTACATGGAAACTCCTGTCTACAGTGTTTTTGAGGTTGACATAGGTTGGGGTTTAGGATCTTTTTTCCTTCATAAGGGAATTGATGTTCAGTTTTTCAGTACCCACTTTTTGAAAAGACTTTTCTTTCTTATTACCTTGATATTTTTCTCAAATAGGAAATTGTCTGATTATATGCATGTGGCTTCATTTTTGAATTTTACTCTTTTTTTATTGATTATATGTCTACTCTTTGCCAATAGAGTGGCGTAAAGATTTTTACTTTGTTCTTCCTAAATTTATTTTAGGCTATTTTGGGTTCTTTGCATTTCTAGGTAAATTAGCCAGTTTATACACACAGATATACACACATACCTGCTTGGAGTTTTTGAATGGAATTGAATTAAATTCATAGATCAACCACATTTCTCTAGTATTTTGGTTTCTACTGGATTAACGTGACATGTTTTCCTATTGATTTCAGTCTTATTTAATTTCTCTCTGTAGCTTTTAGTTCTTCTGGGAAGATACCAAGAGAGGGAATAGCTGGGTCAAATGGGGCCTCTAATCTTAGTTTTGTGAGGAATTGTACACGGATGTCCACAGTGGTTGCAGCACTCTATACATCCAACAGTGGGAAAGGGTTTCTCTCTGCAGCCCTGCCAGCATTTGTTATTGGTTGATTTCTGGATGGTAGCCGTTCAACCTAGGGTGAGATAGAATCTCAGTCTTGTTTTCATTTGCATTTTTTGAATGACCAATGATGTGGAACTATTTTTTTTAATGTATGTATTTTCCATTTGTAAATCTTCATCTGATAATTCTCTGTTCATTTCAGATGCCCATTTTTGAACTGAGTCTTTAAATTTGGGAGCTCTCATTTTTTTTTTGAGTTCTTTATATATTCTAGATATTAGTCCTTCATCTGAGAAATAGCTGGCAAAATTTTTCCTTCTCTGTGGGTTGGTTGTTTCTTCACTCGGTTGATAATTTTTTGTCCTGTGTAAAAGCTTTTTATTAAAATTAGATCCCAGTTGTTGATTCTTTGTGATATTTCCTGTGTAATTGGGGTTTTGTTCATAAAATCTTTCCTTACACTAATGTCTTTAAGAGTTCCGCTTATTGTCTTCAAGCAGATTGTTTCTGTTTTTGTTGCTACATCTTTGATCTAATTTGACTTTTGTTTGGTGTACCAGGTGAGAGACTTGAGGTCATTTTTAGTCTTCAGCATGTGGTAAGGTAGTTTTTCCAGCACCATTTGTGAAAGGAGCTTTCTTCAGTTGAAGGTGTTTTGCCCCTTTGTCAAAGATAAGGCGGCTGAGTATGTTTGGAGTTGTTTTTTTTTTGAGACAGGGTCTAATTATAGTTAAGGCTGGCCCTGAGCCCACTATGTAGCCCAGGCAAGCCTAGAATTCAGCAATCCTCCTGCCTCTGCCTTCCGAGTGCTGGAATTACAAGCGTGAGCCAACATGCCTGGCACTATACATCATCTTTTTTTAATAAATAATTTGTGTAGCTTTACTCATTTGAGTAAAATGTTTACTTTATTTCTTGTAAATATAATTTAGTTAACTCCTTTAAAAATCTGGTTTGATCTTTGGTTTCCAATAGGTATGTGTAGGACTTTCATAATTATTGCCCGTTTATGGTTATAGATTCTATTATATAATTTTCTTTTTACTTACTCTGATTGGATTTTTTTTTTTTTTTTGAGACAGGATCTCGCTTTGTAGTTCAGGCTGGCTCTGCACTCACTATGTAGCCCAGGCAAGCCTCGAACTCAACAATCCTCCTGTCTCTGCCTCCCGAGTGCTGGGATTATAGGCGTGAGCCACCACGCCCGGCACTGTAGTATGCGGTATTGATTGCCGGTGGGCGTGAGTCTCCATGCCCAGCATTGTATGTGGTCACCGGTGATTGAACTCAGGACCTTGCGCTTGCGAGGCAGGCGCTGGAACCACTGAGCTAACCCTCCGGCCCTCTGATTGGATTTTTTAAAAGATCTTGGATATTTGGATTGTTGTCCTTCATCAAGTTTTGAAAATTCTTGGCTGTTACTTCTTCAAATATGTGAACTCATCTTCTCTTTCTTTTCTTTTTAAAATTCCAGTTTTGTACATGTTAAGTCATAAGGGAATGACAGTTTTATGTTCATATCCCACAGGTTTTATATGCTGTCTTCTAGTATTTTTGAAACCCCTCCTACCTTTTATATCACTTTGAATAAATAAGAGTAAAGGGATAAACTCCATAGTAATGCCTCTTGGAAAAATAATTCAAAACTCAATATTTTGGCTATTCTAATGCTGTCATCTTATATTTTAGAAAAAAAGATTACTGTGCTCAGACTCTTACAACTGCTATTAGTGTACAGTCTCCACGATCAAGGGCAATACTGTTTAAAAATATTGATTGGAGATAAAAGAAATTGTTTCATTGTTTCACTGCAAGTCATATTTCAAAATATTAAATGGCCTTTGGTATAAGAAATTAATTGGGGGGGGCCGGAGGGTTAGCTCAGTGGTTCCAGCGCCTGCCTTGCAAGCGCAAGGTCCTGAGTTCAATCCCCGGTGACCACATACAATGCTGGGTGTGGTGACTCACGCCCACCAGCCATCAATACCACATACCACAGTGCCGGGCGTGATGGTTCATGCCTGTAATTCCAGCACTCGGGAGGCAGAGACAGGTGGATTGCTGAGTTCGAGGCTTGCCTGGACTACATAGTGAGCTCAGAGCCAGCCTGAACTACAAGCAAGACCCTGTCTCAAAAAAAAAAAAAAAAAGAAATTAATTGGGCCAGAGATTTAGCCTGCCTTGCAAGTTGAGATCCTGAGTTTGATCCCCAGCACCATAAAAAAAAGAAAAAAATTATTCCAGTGTAATCTTGAAGAAAATTTTAGAAATATGTTTACTGTTTGAAATTTTAGCAAATTATATTGCTATTCATGTATTTATATGATTTATATTAATATATAAAACAGTTGACTCATCTGAGTAGTTTTTACTTGGAAATATTTTTTAAAAGTTAAAATGATGATTGGGGCCGGAGATTTAGCTCAGAGGTTCCAGCACCTGCCTCGCAAGTGCAAGGTCCTGAGTTCAATCCCCGGTAACCACATACAATGCTGGGCGTGGTGACTCACGCCCACCAGCAATCAATACCACATACCACTGTGCCGGGGCATGGTGGCTCATGCCTGTAATCCCAGCACTCAGGAGGCAGAGACAGGAGGATTGCTGAGTTCGAGGCTTGCCTGGGCTACATAGTGAGCTCAGAGCCAGCCTGAACTACAAAGCAAGACCCTGTCTCCAAAAAGAAAAGTTAAAATGATGAATAATATTTTTATAATTGCTGCTTTTATGTATTTATTTTTGTTTTTTTGAGTCAGGGTCTTGCTATGTAGTTGAAGCTGACCTTGACCTCATTATGTTCCCAGGTAGCCCTTTAATTTCCGGCATCCTCCTTCCTTGGCCTTCTGAGTGCTGGGATTACAGGCTTGTCCCACCACATCTGATTTATAATTGCTATTTCAACATTGACTACAATTAGAACAGAAATGTGAAGTATTCATGAATAGTTTTAAATTTCATGAATAGTTTTATATTAAAATAATCCATTGTTATTTTTTCTTTGACTTGTTAGAGGAATTTAATGATAGAATTTTACGACCAGAGTTATCAAATGATGAAATGCTATCTCTTCATGAAGAGTTGCAGAAGATTTATAAAACATATTGTTTGGATGAAAGTATTGACAAAATTAGATTTGACCCCTTCATTGTAGAAGAAATTCAAAGAAGTAAGTCGATGGTGAAGAGAATGAATTTTGTAGATTTTTTATAGTTTTTAAAGAAGTTTTTCAAAATATTATTGTAACGGCTATGTGAGGTACATGGACAGTTTAAGTTACTGTTTTTTTTTTTTAATATTTAGCAGTTTAAAAAATATTTAGCAGCCGGGCGTGGTGGCTCATGCCTGTAATCCCAGCACTTGGGAGGCAGAGACAGGAGGATTGCTGAGTTCGAGGCTTGCCTGGGCTACATAGTGAGCTCAGGGCCAGCCTGAACTACAAAGCGAGACCCTGTCTAAAAAAATATATATATATATTTAGCAGTATTTGTTGACTTCTAGCTTAAAATTTAAAACTTTTATTAGGGTCTAGGGATTTAGCTCAAGGGTAACACTCCTACCTTGGAAGCATAAGGGCCTGAGTTCAATCCCCAGTACCACCAAAAAATAAATTTATCAGTCTAAATGTATATTTGAAATACATAATTACATTCATCTTGGGGGTTGGTACATACACATATCACATCTTAATCATTTTTAGAATCTTTTTGAATATTAAATTTACTAATGAGCTGAAAGCTGTAAGGAAAAGACTTATTTACAATTCATATAATTAATATTTTTGTTCAAATTGGTTATAATTTCTAAATCAACTGTGATGCCTTACATTTTATTTCTGTAAAATATAGTTTTAATGTTACTTCTGTGCTCTTTCACTGTACAGTAATGAATTTTAAACTAATTTGTAAAGTGTTTGTGCTATTCATAAGTAATTCCTACCATAGAATTTTTTTGAATAGTTGCTGAAGGCCCATACATAGATGTTGTGAAACTTCAGACTATGAGATGTCTGTTTGAAGCATATGAACATGTTCTTTCTCTCTTGGAGAATGTATTTACTCCAATGTTCTGCCACAGTGATGAGGTAAGTCAAAATATTTACCTTGTTTGAGGATTTTTATATCAATTTAATAATGGTTGTGATGCATAATTAGATAAATGATTCAAATAGGAAAATAAAGATTAAGAAAGTGAATGCTCTTTTCTACTTTATAACTAAAGGAAAATTGAAAGTTAGTTGTAATACACTAAGTCCCTAGCTTTTGAACATTCAAGTGTGAATTTTCACAAGTATACTGTATAACATTCACAGATATACTGCCAGATGTGGTGGCTCACGCCTTAATCCCAGCACTTGGGAGGCAGAGGCAGGAGGATTGCTGAGTTCGAGACTTGCCTGGGCTACATAGTGAGCTCAGGGCCAGTCTGAACTACAAAGTGAGACACTGTCTTAAAAAACTAAAAAAAAAAAAAAAAAAAAAGATTCACAGATATACTGACTCACTTTGTTAGATTATGAATGAGTAAATTTAGGAATGTTCCCCCAGAATGGAATTTGTGTTAAAAGCATGTGTATGTTTATGTGACTAGGTAGCCTAGGACCAAATTTTTCTACCTGATTTGCCGTGATACAGAAACCCCATTCTTCTTGTATGTACATTATTTGTAGACTTGAGGAAATTAAATGGCCTGAATATCACTATTGCAATGTTTTAATCCTTATTGTATTGGACTGTGGTTGTATTCTCTTCATTTAAATAGCTTTCTTGGGATGCCATAAAAAAACTAAATGAACAAATAGCTTTCTTTTTTCCTTTCCTTTTTTCTCTCCTTTCTTTCTTACTTCCCTTCCTTCTCTCCCTTCTTTCCTTCCTTCTTCCTTCTTTCCCTTCTTTCTCACTATGAATCTAATCCAAGACTTTATAGATTGTAAGCATGGACTGTATCACTAAGGTGTACCTCTGGCCCTTAAGTGTCTTTTCTTCTTTTAGTATCTTTTCCTTTATACTAGAGAGTAGAGAAATAGTGTTTCAAAATCAAATATTTACTAAGTTATAATTCTTATTTATTAATTTGAAGTATTTCAGACAACTTTTAAGAGGTGCAGAGTCACCAACACGCAACTCAAAATTCAACAGGTAGGTGTACCTAACCCTTGGGTATGTTTTGTTCTCTATGATAGCATCTTTTACCTTGACTATTTTCTGAATGAATATACCGTTCTATTGGCTCAAGAGTAGGTTCTTGTTAACTAATTATAGAACTGATTGTAGTAGCCTGAAAATGTCTGAAATTCTTTTACAAAAAAGGTACATTGCTTTGTTAACCTCATGCTTTATAATTTGTTTTATTGGAGAATAAAACGAACAAATTAAATGAAATTATAGATGACTCAAATTTTACATAGATTTATATTCAGAGAAAACTTTATGAGAGTACTTACTGGATATACATTGGATGAGCTTTTTTCCATTTACTTTCTAGCTCTGGAAATGTAAATGTGCAGGTAACCTACAGAAAGGTAATGGAAGAATAAAGATTATCAATTATAAACTGGATAATTGATGGTCTGATTTGTCTTTATAATTTTTTTTTTTTTTGAGACAGGGTCTCGCTTTGTAGTTCAGGCTGGCCCTGAGCTCACTATGTAGCCCAGGCAAGCCTGGAACTCAGCAATCCTCCTCTCTCTGCCTCCCAAGTGCTGGCATGAGCCACCATGCCCAGCTGTTTTTATAATTTTTTTTGTGTGTGTGTGTGTGTGTGGTTCCGGGGATCAAACTCAGGCCATTGTGCATCCGAGGTTGGTGCAGTACCACTTGAGCTAAATCTCCAGCTTGTTTTTATAATTTTGTTTGTTTTTTTTTTTTTTTTTGGAGACAGGGTCTCGCTTTGTAGTTCAGGCTGGCCCTGAGCTCACTATGTAGCCTAGGCAAGCCTCGAACTCAGCAATCCTTCTGTCTGCCTCCCGAGTGCTGGGATTAGAGGCGTGAGCCACCACGCCCAGCTTGTTTTTATAATTTTATACATACAGTGTTATGTATATAAAACTAATAAAGACACCAAGTCTGTAAGTCTACAGAATAAATAACCATGTTATCCTTAGCGACTCCCAATTTGAATAGATTTGAATTTTTTAGAATGCTGAATGTTAATAATGTAAATTCTTTTTTTTTTTTTTTGCAGTACCAGTGATTGAACTGGGGCCCTTGTGTGTCCAATGTTGGCATGGTACCACCTGAGCTAAATCCCCAACACTAAATGTTAATTCTTCTTTTTTTTTTTTTTTTGAGACAGCTTTGTAGTTCAGGCTGGCCCTGAGCTCACTATGTAGCCCAGGCAAGGCTTGAACTCAGCAGTCCTCC